>JARHVA010001367.1:2452500-2722500 GCA_037957365.1 Torreya grandis
TTAGAGTAGCCTCCCACAAGGATATCTATCCTTCAGGCAGTCTTTAAATGGCATTTCGAGCTTCTTCAGGAAACTCTTCAGATATTCCCCTAGGATTTTCTTACGCTTCCTCCTGCAGACATTTTCCCTGGGGAAAATTCCCATGAACAAAAGTCTAGGGAACCAATTTTAAATGCCTTAAACAAATCTGAAAGAATTACCTTTCAGCTTCCTTGAAAACAACCCTTCCAAAGGGTGCTTTTATCGATTAAGTGTCCTCTACAAGGGCACTTGTCCTTCAGGAAGCTTCCTTTTGCATCAAACCACCCCTTTAAACTTTGGCGATGAACCAAGACATTGAACCAATCAGTTGAACCAAAAATGGTTCAAGCTGATGGTTTAATTTGAATGAACCGAGCTGATGAACTAAGCATTGAACCAAACATTGAACTTGCCTTTGAACCATATCTTTGAACCAAAATGTTGAACCTTTTCATTAAACCAAGATGATGAACCAATTCTAAAAATGACCAATTTTTAGAAATTGATTATTTTGATTGAACCCACCTGTAGAAGCCATGAAGCCCAAAAAATGAGGAATTTGAATGCCCAAGACAAATTTTGAAAAGGGAAGAGACAATTTTGGTCTATAAGACCAAAATAGTTCAAATGTTGTCCCAAAAATGAGTGATATTTTTGGGGGATAACAACTGGCTCCAGTTGGGGAACTTCTATCAATTGCAAAATGAATTAAAAGGAGTAGAATCTAGAATCTCCAGTGTCTTCAAGTATGCAATTGGGTTACGGAGTCATGCTACACAAAAATGAAAGGCATAAAAAATGGAAACAAACAAAACAAAACAAAATTAAAAATTGTACAAATATACATATATACATATGCAATGATCTGATACTTCAAGAATTGAAGTATTTCAGATGCTGCTTCTTGAGAGACAGTGAAAATAGTGTGCCATCTTGGTAAACTAGCAAGAAGACATTTTGTCCCAAAAAACGGTGATGGGAAAATGGAGCTCTCCACCAGGAAACCTAGTTTTTGCATCTTCCTCTTGGTCTTTCCTTCTTTTTGCTCTATGGTAGGACATGTTCTTCAAACTGAAAACCATAACTCCTTACTCTCCCTATGAAGGGTTCCTTTGCCTAATTTTGATTTGTAGCAGCATGGTCCATTAACATAATTGGTTGTTCTTCTAGTTCAGTCCAGCATATGATTGGATTGTCCATATCAAACTCCTAAAAAACTATCAGATTAACATCTCCTTGGATGTGAAGGAGTTTGACTTCTTCATCTTGAGCAATCTTCAATTTAATCAATAGAGATTCACATCCAGCTATGTTGTTGGTGTTGCTAACTTGCAAATTACATGAAGGAAGAATATCTCCTTGAGGAGATATCAACATAGTTCCAACTTCATCATTTGTGGAAGAATTGTTGTCATCATCAGAAACTGATCTCCTATCAAATTTCTCTTCATTAAAGATGGAAGATCCTTCCTTGTTTATACTACATCCTACTAATTCTCCTAAAGTCTTATTTGGATCAATTCTTGGATTGTCAGCTACAGGACTTCCACCTACAAAAACATGAACATCCTCTATGGTAAAGAAATAATTACCACTACCTGAAGACTCAGATAGAATTTGTGTTGTAGGGGCTGATGTTTGGGTGACCACGTATTTTGTCTTAGATAGGTCTGCATCTGGTTCTCCATCAATGTCCAATTGCTCAGGATTGACTTGTTGGGATTCAAACTCAATCATTTGAATTTTGGATTCCTTGACATGATCAATAATTTTAAATGATTGGAATGGATTTGGAAGAGAGGATGGGAGTTCATCCTTCTAATTTCTGAGAGGGGAAGGACTGGTTTGTGAAGTTGAAGTAAAAGGTACAGAGATGTATTATGTACTTACTTTTTTGGTAATCACCAGGTCCTTTAATTGAAAAGGAAGAGGAGTTCTCTACTCAGCAATTGAAATTGCTGGTTGGGGTCACTCCTCTGTCTTCTCTTTGTTGGCTTGTTGGGCTGACTAATTTTGGGACTGGGTGAATACTATGTATGATCCTTTCATTGCTTCACCTTCACTTCTGGATTCATCTTGGTAATTCAGGAAACCAATGTGGGAGTCACTAGATGATTCTTCTAGATCCTCCCTGAAGAGATTAGTGCCATTTTCTTGCTCTAACTCAGGTTGGAAATAGGAAACATGCTTTGTTTCTAGATATCCAACTATTGAGTTTGTTGGAGGTGCTTCAAGGGCAAGATTCCTCTATGGGGGAGGAAGATGATTTTGTTGCCCTTGACTTTTGGTAGCATTGCCTTGATATGGCTAATTAGGGAATGTCCTCCTTGGTATATCTTTATATAGAGGAGTAGAAGACATACTTTGTGCCATTTGCCTTTTCAAGGTTAGCAATTCATTTGCCAGCTTTTGCACCATTGGATCAATGGTGCTTGTAGATGAATATTCAAAAGATGATGAAGCTTTATTTCTATTAGGATCTCTCCTTATCTTTCCTACCAAGATAAGGTCATCTTCTAGCTCAGTAGCCAAGTCTTGAGTAGCCTCAAGGTCTGTGTGTCTAGCTCATCTCAATAGAAAACTCACTTTAGGCAGCTGTGAATTGATGAAGAAACACATGAGATTTTGAGGTGTCAGCTAGGCAATCATGGGAATCTTGTGCCTTAGCTTATTAAACCTGGCAATGAAGTCCCTCATAGGTTCATGGGTCTCCTTCATCTATGTGAGCTAGGCCAGCAAGGCATGTGCATCTTCTGTAGGCTTGAATCTTGCTTTGAACTTGGCTTTAAGTGTATCCCAGTCAGTCACTGATCTAGATTGTAAATGGTAGAACCAATCTATAGTAGTACCTTATAGGGTCTCCACAAAAAGCCTGACTACCACGTCTTCAAATTCCACCCCTATCACACCACAGGCTATGGTGAAGGCTGCAATGTGTTCATCAGGATAGACTCTTCCATCACCAAAGAATTTGGGGAAATTTTTCCTTAAACTGAGTGGTAGCTCATGTAGGGGTGGAGTTAGATTAAGTGGGCCAAATGAGTTACCCTAGGGGCCTCAAATTGCCATGATCAGATTATGAACAATAGGGATAACACATCTGAGTGGAGTTGCCAGATTACAAAACAAAATTGGAAAAGGACTGGCTCAGCTTCAGCTTAAAGCTTGGGGCTTCAAACTGCACTTTCTTTCCCATTAGCTCTAGTTTTACAGACCAGACAATATAATGGAGATGGATGAAAATGGTAAGGCTATAAATGGATAATGGGTAAGACCTAGATGGGAGTCACCAGACTGTATAATGGATAAGGTGATAATGATAATGGGTAAGACACAGGTGATGTTTCAATCTAAAACTTGAGGTTCTAAATTGCACAAAATTATTGTGTCCCTAGTGGAGTCGCCAAAAACTATTGGTTGAATATTTTGTCGATCAATGTACTGATAAACAAAATAGGTCTAATCATCCAAAGTAGGAAGATTAGTCATCCAAATGTGTAGTTTTACCACATTAGAAAGACACTGATTTCTCCTCTCATCAAAGGGAGGTTCCCTATAGGTATGATATATATATATATATAAACATAAAATAATACTCATGGGGGGGACAAACCATCCATCTCTCTTCCTTCAAAGATGATGTGCGTGGATCAAAGGAAAAACTTAAGGGAAATGATAGACAGTACTTCTCTTCTTTTAGAAGTGCTATTTAGCAAACCACTAGAATACTCCTAGAAATAACAACAAAATGTAGCAAAGGATGTAATAACTAGCAAATTGAGATGAAGCACAAAGTCTTCACCTGGATTTCTCAAGAGTAAGATACGAAGGACAATGAGGGCACAAAGTCACCTCAAGGTTCTTTACACAGAAATGAAAAGAAAACACACTAAAGGCAATTATGGGGGCACAAACTCTCTCCATAGTTGACTCTTTAGGACACCTTCTTGACTGCTGTCACTAATTCTGCTTGTTGAATTAAAGGAATAAAATATATATTGAAGAAAAAGACATAAGAAAAATTTCCTCAATAACAAAGATATTACAGCACAAAGTCTGAAAAACCACTTGCTTTCTTATTCCAGTAATAAAATATGATAAGCAATCTGAGCTCAAAATCTCAGTAATGCCTTACAATTTGGGCAGAGTTTCATTCTAATTGTCAAAAAAGAGATATATATTACAATAGAAGAGAGTCCCTTATATAGCCTCTTCAATAAGGACTCAAGAATAGTAAATACATCATTTTGCATTGGAATCTATTATGAAGACATGCTGGAACTTAGGGGCATTTTACCCATTTGATTTTATCAATGCAGGGAAACAAGTCGCACTTATTGAAAGTTTGCAACTTTCAATGTCCACTTGCCGATCTGATCTTATCTTCATCATTCCTCCTTTTCCAGTTAATTGAATTGGGTCCTGGATTTAGTTTTCTATTATGTTCCTTCTCCACTTTCTGCTAGTCTTGGCCTTGAAATCTGTGAATGTATTCTAGTTTGTATGTTCAAAGGATCAATGGCTAGTTCACTGTGTTAAATTTGACATTTTTGGGTGCGTCATTCCTTAGTCTTCTTTCAGCTTTCTGCTTGGTATTTTTCAAGATTAGACTTTCCCTTTCAGGCCTTGAGAAATGACCTATTTTGAGTCAGAGTAAACTCCCACAAGGATATCTATCCTTTGGGTAGTCTTTAAATGGCCTTTTGGGCTTCTTCAGGCAACCCTTCGGATATTCCCCTGGGCTTTTCTTATGCTTCCTCCCGTGAACATTTTCCTCAGGGAAAATTCCTGTAGACAAAAGTCCAAGGAACCAATTTTAAATGCCTTAAACAAATCTAAAAGAATTACCTTTTGGCTTTCTTGAAAATGACCCTTCTGAAGGGTGCTTTTATCGAGTAAGTGTTCTCCACAAGGGCACTTGTCCTTTGGGAAGCTTCCTTTTGCATTGAACCACCCCTTTGAACTTTGGTGATGAACCAAGACATTGAACCAATTAGTTGAACCAAAAATGGTTCAAGCCGATGGTTCAATTTGAATGAACCGAGCCGATGAACCAAGCATTGAACCGAACATTGAACTTGCCTTTGAACCATGTCTTTGAACCAAAACATTGAACCTTTTCGTTGAACCAAGATGATGAACCAATTCTGAAAATGACCAATTGTTAGAAACCAATTCTTTTGATTGAACCCACCTGCAGAAGCTGTGAAGCCCGAAAAATGAGGAATTTGAATGCCCAAGACAAATTTTGAAAAGGGAAGAGACAATTTTAGTCTGTAAGACCAAAATAGTTCAAATGTTGTTCAAAAAATGAGTGATATTTTTGGGGGACAACATACACACACACACACACACACACACACACACACACACACACACACACACACACACACACACACACACACACACACACACATGTCTATATATATACATATATATGTCTATATATGTAGATATACATATATACATACATATAAATATATATATGTATATATACATACATATGTATATATATATATACATACATATATACATATATATATATATATGTATATATATATATATATATGTATATATATACATATATACATATATATATACATATATACATATATATATATATATATACATATATACATATATATATACATACATATATATACATATATATCTATATATATATATATATATACATATATATATATATATATATACACACACACACGTGTGTGTGTGTGTATATATATATGTACATGAGTGTGATAACCCATCCCTTGACTACCATCTTAACACACTAATTGGTTAGTTACAAGCATTCATTGTTTATTGAGGAGATGCAATTGAGGGTCTTGATTTTATGACATATATGAAGGCATGTCCATACTTTGTAGTTAGAGGCCATGCCTCTTTAAAGGCTGAAAAATCTCTTTTATGTTTATTATCTATTCTTATAACTTTACCATGCACATGTCATGTGATGACCCATGCCATATTAATTGTCTTTCATTAAATTTAGTGGGATAATAGTAATCATATTTAAATATCAGTGGTAGATTATCATTGGGATTTTCTCAGGACTACGATTCCACCATGCCTTGTATGGATTTCTGCATTTAATTTAAGGGTTGATTAAATAGATGATCCATACCTAGCTTGACTTTAATATCTATTAAATTAATTTACCCCTTTAATATCCTAAAATATACTACTTATGTGTATTTTAGTTGGTGAGGAACCAACTACACTTTTAACTATGCTTTCTAAACTTAACACAGTCATCTTGGGACTTTTAATGGTTTTTATAGGTAGACAGACCACCAATATTAGTCCCCTCATTTTATTGACATCACTACTACCACATGTATTTTCCTTAGATTATTTTTCTCTCTCTCACTAGGATTTATGGCTTTGCCCATTGTGTCACACTTTGTCACTTGACAGTCTATCGGTATCCTTGGGATCTACTCTATTGTTTACTTCCATCATCATCACAACCACATGGATTTTCCTCAACTTCTTAGGCCTTCCATTATTTCTCAAGGCCATGTGGTCTTGGGATTAATACTACCATCGCTTTAGGTTCTTGAGATGGTACCAAATGGCATAATCTTAGGCCCTCAAGAGCATGGAGTTTTTCCATTATTGGTTCACTCCTAGGCTTCTAGGGTGCAGAAAGTGGAAAAAATTATGTGATTAGGGGCATGGGTATTTACAAATCCTAGTGACTCTCTATTGGGTTGGGTCATCATGATCATGTTGTTTGGCATGATATTGAGGCCCATGGGATTTAAAAACACTTAGTATTTTTTTTGAAAAAGGATTTGACTACAGAGTTGTATGTTGATGAGATTTGGACATGTGGAAAGATTTGGGGGTGTGATTTTTTTTTAAAACTTGATAGAAAATAAACTAAATAACTATTTTTTGAGGAAGATAAGCTTTTCCAAGTGAATTTTATGTGATGATCAGTCAATTAATATAGGAATCAAAACTATTCATTTACATAAAATGAATATTTAATCCTAAAATATTCATAGGTTAAATTTTATTGTAAAATGTTAAAATAAAGGGGAAATAGATTTTAATCATGCCTAGGCAAAGAACATCATGATTAATGAATATTTAGCTAAGTCTCAAATTTAGCATTGTAAATATTATGCCAATTTTCTAGGAAAATCACAATCATGAGTTATAATTCCAAAAGGAGTCCATAAAAAGGTCCCAAAATCTAGATGAACCTTCTAAAATCCTAGGTACAAATGAAAATGGGTTAATACTAAAGTATTTATCATGGAATAAGACTTCATAGCCTTAAAATAAACCTGCAAGTTAGATTTATATGCTCATAGGTAAAATCTTAGACTGAATTAAGCAAAATCCAAATGCATTAAAAACATGCACGAACAATCTTTGTAACTCAGCATCTAGATAATTACTAATTAGGAAATGGTTCAGTAATAGACATCAAAATAAACCTGAAGAGGCCCTCTAGACCTAGTTATC
Organism: Torreya grandis; assembly: GCA_037957365.1. Classification (NCBI taxonomy): domain Eukaryota; kingdom Viridiplantae; phylum Streptophyta; class Pinopsida; order Cupressales; family Taxaceae; genus Torreya; species Torreya grandis. Next base: position 2,460,025 of record JARHVA010001367.1, read on the forward strand.
AATATTTAGCTAAAAAAAAGAGGGTCCTTATTTTCATCTTGAAAAATGGGGTGTGTTGTGTAAGTAACAACAAATGATACCTCTTCATGGGAGTCACTCTTGAGTATATAAATAATCCAAAACCTATGGTTCTCTTTTAAACACAAACATTAGCTCCAAGACATATTCCAAATAAAAATCAAAACATGAAGGCATGAAATTCTACTTCAACACATGCCATAGTAAACTATAATTCTACCTAAATACCATCAATGTGTGAATTTTATGTGATTAAATCATTTATCTTATAAGCACACATAATAAATCATAATTTTATAAATGATAGGCACTACTAAAAGGAGAAAGGATTAAAATTTGGTTAAGGGGGGAAATTGGCATGGGCATTACTCTACTACCATTTAGGCATTTACCTCCATAATAGAGATACCTTTGGTATCTTCCTAGGGCCTTGATCCACTACCAAACAAGCCTAAAAACATATGGTGGAGGTTTACAATATCACCCTTTGGAGGAGAATTTTTATATTTTATGTTTTGTACATTATTTTTGAAAGGATATTTTTATTTTTTTCATCCATAGATGTTTGGGGACCAATCCATGGATCAATTGATAATCATCAAGTGCACAGTCAAATAAAACAAAAGTTGAGGAATTTAGAAATGCATTATACTTCATATTTATTGCCATGTTCATTTTATGATCTTTAAAATAAGAAAATAAGCCTTTATAAATTAATATGCTCTATTTCAAATCATTGGCCTAGAGGATTCTAACTATACAAAGAAATACAATGATTCATGAAAGAAATTGAATAAGGTTTTAAACATTTTTATGCATAGGAATGTAATTGGTGTTATTCATAAGTAAGTTTCCCATTCACTATCCTTAACAAAGTAGGGGAATCCTTAGGTCAAAATAGTATGTTCAACTCAAAAACCAATACCCCACAGCTAAACCAAGCAAAAAAAATGAAAAAAAATAAGAAAAAAGCCATGAAATCACACCTAAACCAAAATAAAGAACAATAAGGAAAGTAAACAACAAATTATAAAGGAACAAGAAATTAATTATATGGATTTTAAAGCAAATGCATGATTGGATCAGTTAGACACCTGATTTCTTGAGATATTGATAAGGACAACGGATAATATTAATTTCTTTTATGATATCCTCTATAATAGCATAATCTATCCCATGATAACTTATTTATGTTCAATTCATGAAACTTAATCCAAATTGGACTATAATATTCAAAATTATTCTTACATCTAACTTGAATAAAGCATGAAGGATACTTGAAGATAAGTACCTTCACCCACACTTGGAATTGAGATCAGGAATAAGGTTGAATATACATACATACCAAAATTATATGTGTATCTAACCTGGTAGAGGCATTTATTTAGTTATAGCTAATTTATATATCAATTGTTAGTTGTTTTGGGCTGAAATGGATGCTTTGAATGCATCTTATTCTTCATTTTTTTTGCCAAGGAGGTATGGGATGGTTTTTCCCATGTTAGAGGCCTTATTAATTTGTCATTAGTTACTAAAGTATGTGGATATTTGGGATTAATTAGATCATTCTTAGCTTTCATCCCATTGGCTTCACTTATCTATTTAGACCACTATGATTATGATCTTCTATCTATATCTTGACCATATATGTCACCTTAGACATGTAATATGTTGGAATTAGGAAATCATGGATGGTCATGGTGTCATCAAAGGAACTTATGAGTTCCTTGTTTTCCTTTAAATGAGGAATAGAGAGGAACTCTTCTTCATTTAGGCCTAAATATTCTTGATCTTACGTTCCTGCTTTGACTACCTCTAATAATGGGAAGAACATACAGGGGTTTTCTATTGTCTTAAAATTAGGGATGAGTTAAAGAGAGATATATTTTAATTTGAGATCATCCAACTCATTTTCATCAAATAAATATCCCTTTTCTTCTTGTTGATCCAAATAATTTAGCTTAGTTAGGATTTCTTCAATTTCACTTTCTTTTATTAATAAAGGGGATGTCAATTCATTGTCATATATTTATTTTCATTTTGTTTTAGCTCCTCAAACACATGATTAGTGTCATAATAGAGGGTGCTTTAAATTCATATCATGTGTCTTCCTCATTTAACTAGTTTAACTCCTCAAATTCTTATTCTATCTAAGTATAAGACACTTTAGATTATTCTTATTTAATATGAAAATCCTTTTCAATTTACCCCTCATCCATTGGGTGTCTTGTTACAACCACCACTTCTTCATCATAATCATCATCATAAATGTTACCTTCTTAGAAGTATGGGTTGGGCTTTCAAAATCAGACACCCTCATTCAACATGATTATTTTAGCTAGGTGTCTGGTTCCACCTTGGCATGATCCAGAATATGAAGTTAGGATCCTTATGTCATAGCTTTGATTATGCATTTCATAGTGAATATTTCTTACAATAAATGACATCTAATTAACAATAAAATCAAAAGAGGCTAAATCATTAATACTAGGAAAAAATTATTATTGATTATAACATGAATCGACATGATTATATACATTAAAATCATCTAGGTTTTCATTCATAATTGGGATATTATATTAGACATAAGGTTAAGATAACCCCTGATTGTAGTGTACAAACTAGTTATTGGGTAAATTATACTCATTACCAACTTGATGCATTACATTGTATGGCACCTGATGACTCATTGGCTGATTTTTAGTCATGTAGCTTGAAGGACTTTGGGCATAGAACCTTATTTGTCCTAATGGATAAGAAGGCTAAGTGCCATAGCCATAGGACAGCAATTATTACTCTATTATGCAAGCCTTTTCATAGTTCAAAGTTAAAGATTCAAGGGAAGTTGGGTTTATTTGAATGAACATAAAAATCAGAGGATCTAAAGAATTAAGGTAAATTGTTATGGTTGTATCTTTTGTTTGAAATATGGGGTCATTCAATTACATATACAATTAATGGAACCTAAGGTTTAATCTAGCAATTGGCTCATTACGCTCTCTACTTATTGTCAAAAACCAATAAAATAAGAAAGAGGGGTTCACAAGCACACTAAAATGGTTGACAAATAAATTTTCAAAGTTGGACCAAGTAGTGATGCACCCTTATAGTAGACCAAGGTACCAATAATAGGTCATTTAATCTATAAAATGGGGGAATAGTTGAAAATCCACATCCTCATGATGAATCTACATTCTAATAAAGGCTTATTTAAAATCTTGGATGTGTTCATCAAAAGTATTGACCCCACCATATTATATTTTTCATAGAATTTATGGGGGTTCTTAAGAAAGTCATGGGAGGTCCTATAATATTGATAGGATAAATACATCCTCCTACCCAAGCTAAGGCCATTAGACTACTAGTAAAAACTCTAAATTAGAATAAAAGTATGAAATAGTCTTTTAGGTCCTCTTAGTACCATACATGTTGAGAGGATTTTTGACATGGCCAACAATAGGTATGGGTTATTAATCCTTACCTTTCCTGAAAGGAAGGATTTATTAGAAGAAAACTTCCCTCCCTGAGGTCTTGGTATGCGAGGTAACTCAATTGGTTCATTATGACCATTCTATACATGGGGCCTATTTAGAACATTGAAAATAAATCACTACATTATGAATGTGCTTACCTAGGAAATAAGCATATAAGAATTTGACCATGACATGAAACTAATTCAAAAAAATTCCATTGCACACAAGAATGGATTCACCAATGTATATTCAGGTATAGATAGAGATTAAGCAATCAAGATAATAATAAAAAAATATTTACATTCATTGATACCCAAGCTCTAGAGCACATAATCTAACAAAGACACAAAAGAAACATCAAAAGAGAGAAGGGTAGAGAGAAATATAATAAATATATTGTTGTAATTAAGATAAAATTGAATAGTTTGATTAAGCACATCCACTAAAACTAGTCCTTTGCTAAGCCAGACCTAGTAAAACCATATCCAAAAAAAGGTGCAAGAGTTTGAGTAAAATGTTGATTGGGTAAGGATAAAATATAGCCACCATAAGACATGCACAAGAAATGATCACAAGGATCCATAGTACCCAAATCATCAAGATATACTAGTTGATTAATAAAAATGGGATTCACCATAGTCATTCATTAATAGACTATACATTCAATAAAAAGATAATTAGAAAACTAATCTACAAATCAAGAAAATGCTGAAAGTAAATGAGCATTTCCTCAATATACTAACATCATCCAAAATTTATGAAAGGCCTCTAAAAAACCATATATATATGAGGGTTCCAACCCTCCCTTAACTTCCATCTAAGTCTGCTAATGGAGGAGTTACAAACATTCATTTTTTATTGAGGAGATGTAATTGAAGGTCTTGATTCTCTGACATATATGAAGGCATGCCCATGATTTGTAATTAGAAGCCATGCCTCTTTAAATGCTTAAATTTATATTTAATATTCATTGTATCTTCATATAATTTTACTAGGTGTATGTCATGTAATGATCGATGCTATACTAACTACCTTGCATTTTATTTATGGGGCTAGTAGTAATAAAATTCAAATATTGGTGGTAGATTATCATTGATATTTTATCATGACTACCATTACAAAATGTCCTACATAGACTTATGCATTCAATTTAAGGGGATGATTAAATTAATGAGCCATACCTAACTTAAATTCAAGGTCTTAAATCAAAATTTCCATTTAATATCCAAAAATTTATCACTTTTGGGCCTTTAAATTGGTGAGGAACTAATTACACTTTTGACATTGCTTTCCAAACTTGACACATAGTCATCTTGGGATTTTTGATAGTTTTGAAACTAGACAAGTAGTCAATCTTATTCCCCTCATCTTCCTAATTTAAAAACTAACGCATGGCCCTTCCTTAACTTCTTATTCCTTATCCTTCACTATGATTCATGGTTTTTCCCACTAGGTCCCACTTTATCACTTGGTAGTCTATTAGTGTCCCAAAAGTCTACTCTATTATTTGCTTCCATCATAATCATAACCATGTGGATTTTCCTTGGATTCTGAGGCTCTCCATGATTTATCTAAGCCATGTGGTCTTGAGCTTAATAATTTCATGAATCCAAGATCCTTGGATCTCTTGATGGTGACAAGTAGAATAATCCTAGGCCCTCATGGGCATGGATCTTTGCCACTATCAATTCACTCTTGACTCATCAGGCCTCTAGGGTGGTGCCAAGTGGAATAATCCTAGGGATTTGGGGGCATGGGAATTTACACATCCCATTAACTCTCCATTGGGATAGGTCCCTAGGATCATGTCGTATGGCACAATTATGATGCCTTGGGGCTTTAAAAAGACTTAGTCATTTTATCAAAAGAGGATTTGACCATGAAGTTATATGTCAATGAGATTTGGATGCATGAAATGATTTGGTGGGACCTGATATAAATATATACATATACACACACACAATCATCATTAAAAATTATTCACAAGTTTTTAGAATGGGATGAATAATCAAATAGAAAAGGACCAAGGCAACATAGAAAACAACATAAATGAAGGGGAAATAATAATTCCAACATAAATTGATGAAATAAAATTTTTCAAACCAAGAATAAGTGTTAAGCAAGGCATAACTCATTGGACGAATGTGACAAGAAGCTAGAAGGAAGTGTGATGGACCCCAAAATCAAATAATGACTATAGAATAAGGCACATGAAAGGCACAATATATAGAACAAAGGAGTAAAATATGCTATGTATTACATATTATATATAGTCCTTCTATATTAGTATTCATTGAGTTTTAATATAAGTTTTAGGTTAGTTAGAATCATCCTCTTCATTTTTTTCTCATTTTCACACTTTGGCTCACTCTTTTCCTCTCATTTTCACCCATTTTCTTGTTTTTTATTTTGATTAAGCTCATCTTGTTTCTTTTGACTTGTTCACCTTGACCTCCTCTTTTCTTACTCAATTATTGTAAAAAATCATAAAAATAAATAACCATGGAATAATATATAAAAAATCTATTGAATGCTCATAACACATTGATATTATCATGTTTATCTATATATGTTAGAATTTTACATATCCAATAGGATGCACACATTTTACATGATATATAGATGTAAGACATATATATTACATAAAATCATGGATTTTATTGATCCTTTATGATTCAATTATCCCAAACTCAAGGGAATTCTCACATTAGTGAGAATTTTTATACTAAGGGAATATTTTCAGTAGGTATCTAGTTCTATCCTACCTAATTTCCATTTAATATACAGATTTATATTTTTTCCATATATATGTTTCTCTAAATTACATTTTTTTTACTATGCTACATAAATATTGGGTTCCATCTTGTGTTCCATATTATTTATCTATTGTTTTCATGAGTTTTATTGTATTTTTGTGTGTATGCATGTTGTTTTTAATGTCCTTTCTAGCATTATATATAGAGGATAATCTAGTTGTCATATCCATGTGATTGATTACTTATTGGTTTCATTTAATGCTTTATTATTACATCTAATATGTGTGGTTACATTATTTTATGTGATTTCATTACCTAACTATGATATATCATATGTTTCTTAACATGATAATGTTTTATCATTTTAGTTACACTAGGATATAATGACACTATATAATTATAGATAAATAAAATAGGCTAGATTCATGATAAATAAGTCTAAAATAATGAATAGATATAGCTAATGTTCTAAAAATAGGAACACAAATAATAATCAATTGACTGAGACAAGCAATAGAAATGAAATGACAAAGAAATTTGGAATATGACACACCAAATTTTTTATTAGACTTATGAATCCATAACATGGATCTGGAAGGGACTGTGTAGATTTATATCAAAATTTATTATCAAACTCTAAAATGATGGATTTGTTACTTCATCAAATTCATACTAAGAAAAAAGGATGCTAAATCTATATTTCCTATTATTCTTAAATGCATCATTTTCCATAAAAATATGCACTATACTATATTTTATTCTAATTTTTTTAGCATATGCACTATTATATGTCATATAGTGTTGGGTGATCATAATGTATAAATGTCATACAAAATGTGTTGAATTGTCTTATTTTTTATCCTTCATATATTTCTTGAAAATAGTTACAAGCCAAGTGTATGAAAATTTATCTAACTTGGTGATGCCGTCATAGCTATGGGTTTAAAAGAAGAATTTCCTTAAACCACTCAACCTTCTTACATAACATAAATAATGAAAAATTATGAAACAAAAAAACAAAATTGTTCATTTACTACATTTCAATAATTGTAAATAAATAGTTTACACACAATTAAAATTACATAGTAATATTGAATGAGATGAATTATAATATATCATCACATCTTTGCCTATTAACTCCTAATATTTCTAAGTGTTGATATGTCCTATAACACTCACTATAATATATCTCCTCAAGTTTGTTAACTAGATAATTAAAGTGTAGAGGCATGTTTATATAGAAACAATACACCCCTACTTACAATATTATTCTAAAACACCTATTATAAACATTAAATAGTTGTAGCGTATCACTATGAACCACAAACATTAAATTCTCAATAACATCCCAATACACCTTAACAATACAATCTCAATGAATAAAGTGTTATTAAATACAAATGCAACATCATTCCATGATTCAAGGAATTAATTGTATATGATTAGGAATTAAAATTGTGCTTTCACTATATTTTTCATAAGATACTATAGTCTTATGCATTAGAACTTTCAATACTTCAACCTCAAATATTTGTGTGGATATTTTTAACTAACCTTTCAAAACATACTTGAATAAACATTCACAATCTACTATAAACATGAAATAAAAATACATGCATCATCAAGTTTATGCAAAATAATGAAAAATAAATACATCTACACAAAGGATACACAAAACATTACAAGGATTGAATTGTTCACAAAGGTAGTGCAAAATAACACAAATAACTTGTCTAAATTAAGACTTTTGTAAAATTGTAAAAAACTATATTTTTTGACTAGATTTTAGACCTACCATTTTTGGTTGATATAAGATTATGAGTGAATCTATATGCTCCTAAATCACTTTGGTCTCCCCTTGAGGATTTTCAACTACATATCCTATATAGTTTGAATCAAATTCAATTTATTTTTCTTGTGCATGTGAGTAGAATCTTGAGTGATAGATTTGCCCCCTCTTTATAGTGAAGTGTAATAAAATTACATGAATGTTATCTTAGACCCTCTCTTGGTAAAATTTGATGTTTTCACCATGATAAAAAATGATTGAAGTATTAAGGTGAAATCTTTGTCATAAGTGTATCAACATATTTTTTCAATGTAGCTCAAAATTGAATAATGGAGGACCCCTTATGTAAGGCCCCATTTTCATAGTGATTATATTTTACAAATATAACTATTAAATTATCACTTATATGTTTTGATTATTGAATTATGTTGTTAAGTCATGTCTAGCTGAGATGTGCAAGGATTTATGAAGGATTTTCATGTGTTGGAAACCATGAGAAATACCTATTATCAATCTTGTGTGATTGCTTACATATTAAATAATGATATTTACATTTCTTTATGTAAGGTATATTTATGAAATTTGATTGTGTCTATGAGATATGTTAACTTAAATCATGTTGATTCATTGCTTCTAAACTTATGAAATGGTAACTAATTATGTATTAAATCATATGAAATTACATATGTGCATGTTTATACTCCATAGATGATTAGTTATGGTTAATTGATTTAAATTTTCTTGTTTGATTGAATTATGTAGCTTTAGTTATTAGGTTGGAGGAATATGATGTGTGCATTGAGTGTGTAGGAACATGAAAAGCACCAATGAAAAAAAGAGAATACATTGAGCATGGTTATATAACTAATTAATTTCACCCTTAAAATCATCCTAAACCATGCTAAGTATTGGATGCCTTGTTTCCCACCTTTGCTAACTAAGTGTACATTTTAGGTAGCTAGCCTTTAAGCCTGTTTGGTGAAACTTGTTGTCTCCTAACCATTAGATCTTGTAGCCAACATCTAAACTATCTAGTAGTCAACTAAATTATTTTCCATTGATTTCCTTAGACTTATATCAAGTGGGAAAATAGGTAAATAAGTCTTAGAAGAAACCACAGAAGCCTATGAGGCCACATGCACCTTAATTAAACATGGAAAAGAATCTCCCTTAATAAGGCATGGGTTGGCAAGAAGTTGGCAGTTGCTTAATTATAGAATGACTATATGTAAGAGTCAAAATCCCTTAGTTTATAACTTTTTACCAATTTGGAAAGAATCTAGATTGAGCACAAGACAAGGATAAGTAGAAGATAGGAACAACTGGTTAGGAGAGTCGAGTCTAGACAAGTGGAGGATAGTGCCCAGGTGGTCTAAAGGTCAATAAGTGGGCTTCCTAATAACTTATTTTTTTTATTATTCATTTGAACTGAAATGATTATATTATCTATTTGATCTTATTGATTTCAAGGGAATAAGACCTTTTGGCTTATTTAGGCTATTTTATTATTTACCCATGGTTGAGCATAGGCTTATATGTAGTGTTTGCCCATTTAAGGTCCTTAAAGAGATAATTCCTCCTTAGTTTGAATGAAATGATTCTAGTTCTTTGTTTATTCTCTTGCTTAAAGGAAAATATGACCATTTGGTTCATTCTACCTATCTTATTGTCTTGTCATGGTTGTGCATTGGCCACCATGTAGTTATTTGCCAAGTTGAGGGTCTTGTTGAGGTTGTGTTCCTCCTCACTTGACTTGGATGTTTTAGTTTCTTAATTAAAATGTATTAATTCTATTATGACATAGTGTGGTGGTTGTTTGTGAGTAACATCTTCATGGTGGAATAACATCAAGCCCTTATGTGTTGGGCATGGTGATAGAGTGCTTGATCCTCTTGTGAATGTCAAGGTGGAAGTTGTTAACCCTTCTCATGTTGAGACATGATAGTATACTACTTAACCCTCCCATGACTATTATATGAGAGCATTTTATTAATGTGTCCTCTTGCTATCCAATTAAATGATAGGCCTTATTATGCTATGAAATATTTATTGTTAGTTTTATATTTTTCAATGCTTAGTTTCACTTGAATGATTGTTTGCTTTGTATTTGGGATTAGAAGTTTATTGGGATAATAACTAGTAATAATACTAAGGTGCTGCATACTCATTCCTTTATGTAATATACCCTTGCTTAGATATCCACACTTGCCTTTACCTAGTGATATAAACATGCTTAGAGTTGGGAGTCTTAAGCTTTGGGTGTCTAGAGCAGTAGCATATCAAGAGGTTGTGAAGCTATGTTTATAGATTTAGCCTCATTCTTAGCTTGAAAGGTAGGAACATAATTAGTCTTAGCTTTAAATTTTTATTTTACATAAATATTTAGAGGTATTATATTTATAGGTTATAGATGTATACTTAAGCTTATTATCCTCTAAAATTTTAATCTCAATATTGTGAAGCATATGATAAAGTAAGTTAAAATATCGATAAGTTGTAAACACAACATTGTATTTAAATGGTGGAAATGAACTATTTGAGAAAATAATTTGAAGCTCATTATCAAGGATTTGATGTGACAGTTTCATAAGAATAGTATTTAATCTAACAACATAGTTGGCAAAATTCTTGTTAGGTCCTTGTTTTATTTGAGAAATTTGATCAAATGTAACACTTTGAATAATTTTTATATAAAAAATGAGATAAGAACATATCAAAAAAAATAATTAAATCAATGCATGAATCCCATAGGTAGGGAAGTAAAAATAATCCAAGGCATAATCCTTAAGACTTGTAGGAAAAGGCTTGGACATAAATAAATCATTATGAGAAAAACTAAGGCATTATGTGAAATAGGTTGTAATGTGATGTCAAAGATCACCAATAACAATATATAAATCAAACTTAGGAGCTTAAAAAGGAGGCAAAGGATGACCAATATCATCAATAGTTTATGGGTTGTGTATTACTTTATATGGTGAAACCATGTGATTATGTTTTTAAGATGCTTGATATAATTTCATAAGTTATAATTTCATAGTTTTATGTTTTTTATTGAATCAATGGATCTTAATATGCACCACTAGTTATATGATTTGAATCATGATTATACTTTCTATAAATATGTGTAGGAATGCATGCCTTTATATTATTATCTGTATACATCATGAATTTACACTATTATATTAGTATTAATATATTTGTCATATTCCTTCCCCATCCTTTTTACGTTAGATAATATAGTTTTACTATTTACCATCTTATGTCACGTAATTAGTCTTACTAATTAATTTTTATCTAGGTAACTAATTAACCCTCCCTAAATCTAGTAAAATCTCCCCAAATTTATTAGAAGTAAGTTATTTTAACGTCTTAACAACTTCTCCCTGACCAAACCTCATTAAAAATAACCTAGACTAAGTTTAACCTCATGAATTGGAGTTGTATGAATGAACTTGGTAAACTTGGACTAGATTGACATTGATCCCCACAATCATCATCGATCTTATTAGGATAGACATCGATTTAAACCCATACCATAATTGAGATAAAGGGTCCCAAATTCGTAAACTAGAATGATGGAGAAATTATCTAGGAACACCTATGGAAGAGCGTTGTACCTATCTCAGTCCATCCTCACTCATTCAAGGTTAAGAACATCTACATTAATGTGATAATTATCTACAATATTGAAAGCATTTTATAGGTAAGTATTAATCATTTTTAATATATTTTGATTCATGTGTTATTCGTTTACATTTTGTTTATTATCTTTAGTCTATTTAGGTAATAATTAACTAGTCCTTAAGCCATTTAGAATCCATTAAATCACACCTTTAGGTACCATCTTAATCTTTATGTACCTACTATAAGGATTGATGATGATTCCTACATGAATTGACATTGATTATATAATTGATACTGATTCTGAGATAATTGGCATTGATTCTTATGTTTTTTTACTTTTTGTCTACAATATGAAGCTAACTTAACATTTTATAGTAATTTTAATTTGTTGTTTCTAGTCTTAAAATCATGAATCTCTATTTATCGATGACATTTCTAGACATTATACATGATGTGGTTTCCATCCATGATTTACCAATAGTCCCTCACCTGCTCTTCATAGATCAAGTGATATCTCCTTTGATCTAGGACTTTATGCAATTATCTTTGCCCCTACTCTAGAAGTAGTAATTGAATAATTAGAAGTAATACAAGAACAAGAAGATTTATCTATAGTTTATTGGAACGAATGATTTGATAACACATATGCAGTAGATTAATCCATTTCATTTTAGTATCACATATTATCGTATGATTTGTTGTAATTTATATCATTACATTATCTACTTGATTACATAAAATAAAAAATTGACATCCCCTTAAGGAAGTGTACCACTTTTTGGAACTAATTTAGTATTAGGCAGTCCACTTATCTAGCTTATTAATCCAATCTTATCCAAGTTGTCTCTTGAGTGTAGGCAATCCTTCTTAGCTAAATAAGAGTTCCCACTTCACTGGATCAATGGTGTGAAACCTTGATCACATGTATCCCTTTAAAACCCTATATCATTTCTATTTTTAGTAAGTTTATTTATTAAGAAAACTAAACAAAAAATACTAAAACATCATGGCACACTTGGTGGGACCCTTAGGTCTCAGATTTTTGTTGTGTTTCATTGTGAAATAATTAGTTAGTTGCATTTTCTTGATTTTGTGTTTTCATTCAGGAAAAGAGAAAATACAAAATTCTTTCTTTACTTTTTTTCAATTCAAAAAAATGAATTACATTCATCCCTCTACCTATGTAGATAATCCACATATATCAAATCTAGGTGGATTAATACATCTTGACAGTTGCACTCTCTAACACATGACCAAACCACGGTAATCTTAAAAACAAACTAATGAATTTATGTCATTATTTGGTAGAGTCGAAGGCTCAAAATTGTGCATATACACAAAAAACTCCTAGTTAGTCAAATACACACATTTATTAATTGCAAACTATACAAATATATAGGAGACATATCTCCTATAATTGGGGATACTTTGATCCCTATAATCACTCAATAAAAAATCCTCCTAATTATCTATAATATCTACCCATATATTGTTATTTATATTCACAATAATAACATACCAAACAATATATTCTAACTTAAGTAATAGTATAACTACTAATTGCCAAAGTAAACTCCCTATTAGCAATGTTGGCGTGTCAAAGCCAAATTGCTACCCCTATTATCTAAAAATTTCTTTGGAATGGTTAAATTTCCCCTTGTACCTATCAGTTATGGTTCTGTTATCCCAAATCCCAAAGTAAGAAGAAGTGGAGAACCTAATTAATCAAAAATACAAGTTTATTTTCTTTCAACACTCTTTTTCACCAAGTTTTCATTCTTTCAGAATTTTTATTTTTGGGGTTTTTGTCTAAGTGTCAGGAATTATTTTTAAAAAATTGTTTGAAGCTATTTTCCTAAAGGATATCTTTCTAAAGGAATTATTTCAAACATTTTATCTGAAACAACTTTTTCGAAGGGCACTTCAATTTTTTTTAATGGTCTAGTTAGAAATTTTCAAAGGAATTGGTCTTTCCAAAATTCTCAAAGGTATTTTTACCAAAGAAATTGTCCTTTCTAACAAGTCAAAAGGCACTTCTCAGAAAAATTGTGCATTCAAAAATTCCAAAGGGTTCTTTTCAAAAATTTGAAGGGTTCTTTTAAAAAATTATGAAGGGTTCTTTTCAAAAATTCCTGAAGGGAATTTTCATAAAGATGAAGGGTCACTTAACATATTTTTGAAGGGTAAATTCCATGGGAAAGGACCAATAAAAAATATTAAAGAAAAAGGATGAAGCAAATAGTTGTGGATAAATTGTCTGAAGGAAAAGTTCATTGAAATAGGCTAAAATAATTGCTTCAGAAAATAAGTCTATGGAAAAAGAGGAAAATTAACTCTGAAAGAAATAAGTTGTGGATAAAAATTTTGAATTAATTGTCTACAATAATAAATGCTGAATAAATGTCTTTGGGAGAAAAGTCCAAAAATAGATAAGCCATAGATAAATTATCTAAAGGAAAAGTTCATTTGAAAGTGACCAAAAGAAAAGTCTTGAAGACCAATTCCCATGAAAAAGTAACAAAATGAAGAGTTCGAGAGAAAAAGACTAAGGAATTTCAAGAAGCTAACATAGAGTTTTGATGCTATATATCTAATCTTAACATGGAATTTCATGCATGCTTAAATTTTTAAAGCCCCTTTTCATGCAAGTGGAGGCCATTTGGAGTTGATTGGTCTTGAGTTTAAGTTGACTTTTTGTCAAAGTATCACATCTATTCTAATTTATCTTGTTAATTTAAGGCTTTCAACACATCCAACTTGTTCAAACTAAAGTTCTTCACCTAAGGATTGGTGTAGCATCATCTCATACATGATTGAGTTACTTGGAGTTGACTAGACAAGGATTGTCATGCATCTTCCTTATTTTCCATGCAAAGAAAGACTTTCTTTTGTTTTAACTCAACTTCCAAACATATCAAGTGGAGTTTATCTTTGAATATTTGGTGTAGTTTTTTATGCATGAAGGAGATTAGTCCAAGATGGGCCTACCATCTTTTTCCAATGCCAATGAGATTTTTCATGCAAGACATAAGACAAAAGGATATTTTTGAAGGTTTTATTATCTTTTGATAGCTCAATTTGGACTTGTGTGATGTGGGAGTTGATATCCTACCCAGTTTTCAATGTTAATCTCTTGGATTTTGTATGATTTTACTATATAAGTTGGCTTTTCAGCCATTTTGTGCCATCCCTCTCTTTAAAAAAAATAGACTCTGTCAAGATTGATTTTTGTAACCTTTTTAGATAAATAGAAGGATTGTTTTCAGATTTCAGGGTGTTAGTATAGTGTATTTATGTCAGTGATTTGCATATGTGATAGAATATTATTCCTTGTCAAAACATGATGCTTACCTAGTTACTAGTTGATCAGATTATGCAGGTTATGTTCCATGTTTGATTTCTTTTCGCTGAAGTTACAACAAATGTAAGTGGCTAGTTAGTGCCTTGAATCAAACCTATTCCATCATTTCTTTCAATGTTTGATCACCAAATAAAAACCTTTTCATGAAATACTGATGCATAGGAGTCAATTGGAGTTAAAGATTCAATATTCTCTTATATAATTAGGGTTTTAGAATCTCAAATTGAGTGGATGAACCAAAATACAAGTGTTTCACCATCATTAAATAGGATTTCCCTTCAATTTTATTTCTTGCCTTTTCCCTCTTCCCTTTTCCCCAATAGTTTATAGCGTAGAGTAGGGATCCTAATTGATACACCAAAGGGAGATAGCCCTTAGAATATAGATATTCAATCTATTGATTAGACCACCCACAACCTAGGATTATTTCCATGTTTTAGTAGACTGTGAAGGCTTGAAACTACCTTCGCAAGGGTGCGAGTCTGATTGACAATAATTTTTGGCACACTTGATGGGACACTTAATCCTTGCCATAGTTAAAGTTTGGATCTGAGGAGAATAATTTGTAGTAGAGGAGAATATTTATCTTCATCATAAGATAAATATTCTTCTGGTTGTAGAGTTCATAGCATCATTCACATAATTATTTCATGCCAAATATTACTACGACGTTAGCTAGCAAGGGTATTCCTTTTGAATTCATTGAGTTGTCTTCTACATCATATAAAATATCAAGGTTTAGTAGGACAAACCCATATCCTCAAAAATAATATTTGTCTCCTAGTTATCCTATTATTCTAATCATTACAACCCCCACTATCCAAATGGATATTATAAACTAGATGTTTGTTCCATTAATAAAGGTAGCCCACTAAATTTATCCTAGTTTAATGGCATTCTAGTGTCTTCCCTCAAAATCATCTCATTATTCTTAGGAGAGAATAAAAAACCCCTATTGATCATATCCAAGATGTAGTTAATCTTTGTTCGGTCCATCATGTTGTTGAGGATAATGTTTTTATTAGATTTCTTGTTGCTTCCTTTAAAGGAAAATCATTTTAGTGTTATAGAAACTTACCACTGAAATCCATTTCTACTTGGGATGAATTGGATGCAGCCTTAGTCAAATAATTTGAGGATAAATCTAATCACCTCTCTTTCGTTGAATATTTAACTACCATAAAGAGATCTCCTCAGGATTTAATGTATAATTTTAATCTTAGATTCTAAAAGACATGGACCAAGATACCTATGTTGATTAAGTCATCCCCTAAATATTCATTCATGTGCTATTTAAAATCCCTTAACTCTAACATTTATGTGATGCTACAATCAATGGGTGGTACTACCTTATTAGATGCTTATGAGGTTGCAATAAGGGAAAATAATAGTTTGATACAAGTTGTTAAGCTTTCTCCAAGGCCTCTAATTCCTATATTATTATAATTGTATTCTATACCGACCCCTCAAATTCTATCCTTAGCCCCTATTCCATCACCTCAAGCTCAAATTGTAACCCCTACTAGTTAAGCTAGTGAGATAGGAGATTTGAAAGTCTTGTTACAATCCTTTGGGAATGAAATATTACAACTCAAGAGATAATAATATCAAGCTAATAGGCCCTATCAAAAACAAAATCAGACCACCTATCATCCCTTCAAAGATCAAAGGCCTCTTTATCAAGGTTTTTAAGAGAATACACCACCTTATCAAATACAAGAAGCCATAACTCTAGCTAAGCTATATACTTCCCTTGATCCTAATGCTCCTTTCACTTCAAAGGCCATTGTTCCCACCCCACTTCAAAATAACTTGATGGAGGATTCAGGTTGGTAGTCCTCAAATATCAATGATTCTCAAATCCAAGCCTTAGTATCATAAAACATCACTATGCCACAAATGACACAAGAAGATTTTTCTTTTCAAGGAGGTCAATACCAAGATACAAGTTTGGCATCACAAGGAGAGACTCAACAAGTTCAAGGGCAACATGATGCCATTAATGTTAATTAGAAAGTGGATGATCATGTTGATTTTACTCAAGGTGTTGAAACTAACAATACAAATGGTCAAGTTGCAGCTATAACTAGAGATAAAATAATATCCATTCATGAGGTGCAAGAGATGGCAAATGCTTCAAGTACTCCTAATGTTGTTTCTAAAGTTCATCGAATACCTCTAGTTCATGAGCAGCTACTAGTTTAGAAAGTATAACCAAAGGTTGGTGGATCTTAGTTTCATATAGTGAATCAAATGAAGAAGTATAATATCAAAATTATCATGTGGGATTATCTTTCCATCCTAAGATAAAAATTTATGCTCATCCAAGAGCTCTCAACTCTCAAATTGTCTCCAAAACCAATTGAGAAAGAAGGTGTTATTTTTTTTAATTTGGATCAGCCAACTAAGCAACAAGTATAACAATTAAATAATATGGCAAAGGTGGGAAAAACTAAGGTAAAATCAAATAAAACTCATCCTTTCTACCTTTCTTTGATAGTGGGTGATACTTTGGTTCATAAATGTATGGTGGATATTGGAACTAGTAGTACAATCATGCCTAAATAAATTACAAATAAGTTAGGCCTTGTTTATGAGCCAAACACTAAGGGGGTATTGAAATTGGATGGGTCACCAAAAAATATGGTAGGCATCATCAAATATCTGAAATTAACATTACATGCTTGTCCCAATGTTACTATTCTGCATGATATTGTTGTGGTAGACTTGCCTCCTTACTTTGCTATGTGCCTTTCAAGGGACTTCACCTAAAATATTGGGGGACATTTATCACCTAATTGGACTTATTTGATTTTATAAACTAGGTATGGTACCAAAATAATGATTCATTTTAAACCTATTACATATTTTCATATGGAGCCATATATGCCAAGTGTTGTGAACACTAATTGTATCATCTCAAATAATGTACTAGAAACTAGTGGAGTAGAAAATAGATCACCTTTGGATGGAGTTACATATTTGTTTCTTGATGATTTAGATTCTACTTTTCATGATCATGATCCTTATAAGATTATTAAATGAATTGATGTGTATTGCCTTCATGAGAATAATGCACTGATTATGACCATGGTTAAGGATGCCGAATCTAGTGAATGTTTATGGAAATTGTACTTTCATGGATTAAAGAATAAACATGGTACTAGAGCTGTAATTATGTTTGTTTCTCCAACAAAATAGAGATATTTCTCTTTTATTAAGTTTTAGTTTGGTTGTTCAAATAATGTTGTAGAGTATGAGGCACTAGTTCATGATTTACAATTGGCTAGGAAGATGAAAGTCAACACCTTGCAAGTTTTTGGTGATAGTGAACTTATAGTTCACCAAGTAAGAGGTTAAAATGAATGTAAAAAATTTGTTTCTTAAATATTACAATCATATAATATAGGACCTACTTCTAATATTTTAACATTCAAGTAATACCAAGAGGTGAGAATAAATATGTTGATAGGTTGGCTACCATGGGGGCACAATTTAGTATCCCAAATGATATAAAAAGTGAAAAAAATTAGTCACATATAAAGGTGGTTGTAAGTCCTTCTATTATAGATAATCATGAGAATTGGTAAGTGTTCAAATATGACAATCAAATTATGATATTCTTATAAGGGAAGGCCAAGTTTTCTTCAAAAAACCAATCAAAGTATTTACAATAGTATGGTGATCAAGTTGTGCAACTAAAAACAAATAAGTTGCCCAAGGGATTGGTCACACCTGAGAACATTTTCATTGGTGATGATGAGTTAAGGAATTAAAAGTAATCCTTGTCAACAAAATAAAAACACTATGCCAATGTAGAGATTGTAGCTAGTAAGAATTTGAAGTTGGGTAAGGTATGCACTCCTTCACAAAAAGAATCTTTCATTGAGTCATGAACAAGTTTTGTTGATTTATTTTCATGGAAATATAGTGATCTCAAGGTATTTGACCCAATTTTAGCTTAACATACCATTGAGTTAGAGGCTGAAACTAAACTAGTGAGACAAAGACAAAGGTCCATCAATCCTAAGCTTGAGCCTTTGATGAGAGATAAGATTTATAATCTCATAGAGTTAAATATTATATTTATAATCAAGCACTCAACTTGGGTGGAAAAACTTGTTTTATTATGAAATAATAATGGTAATATTAGATTATGTGTTGACTTTCATGATTTGAATAGGGCTTCACTTAAATATCACTATACATTGCCATCAATAGAACAAATTTTACAACTAGTTGCAGGTTCAAAGAGGTTTTATTTATTGGATGGATATAGTAGATACATTCATATTTTGGTCAAGGAAGTGGAATAATTTAATATATCCTTCATAACCAAGTGGGGGACATTTGCATATAGAAAGATTCCCTTCAGTTTATAATGTTGTCCCCGAAAAATATCACTCATTTTTGGGACAACATTTGAACTATTTTGGTCCTACAGACCAAAATTGTCTTTCCCTTTCCAAAATTTGTCCTGGGCATTCAAATTCCTCATTTTTCAAGCTTCTCAAGAATCTAGAAACTCTACAAGGAAAGAAAATCTATGGACTTTATAGGCCAAGTTCAATGGGCTTTATAGGTTGATTTCTATAGACTTGGTTTCTATGGACTCTGCAGGCAGGTTCATTTCTATAGGTTCAAAGACTTCTGTAGGTGGGTTCAACCAAAAGAATTAGTTTCTAACACTTGGTCAATTTTAGGATTGGTTTAGTGCCTTGGTTCAATCAAAAATCTTCATCGGCAAGCATCTAAGAAAAGAAGGCTTAAACCGTTGAACCATTGAACCACTTTGGTTCAAAGGTTCAATGAGTTCAAAGTTTAATAGGTTCGATGCTTTTGGTTCAACGATGGGTTCAATAAAAGGAACGGATCAATGGCTTGGTTCAACCAAGTGGTTCAACACTTTTTTTCACTTAGTTGGTTCATCCACTTTGTTTCAATGCTTTGGTTCATCGGCTTGAACCATTGGATTGAACCATTGGCTTGAACCATTTTAGTTCAAAGCTTGGTTCATCAGTTGGTTCAATGTTCAGTTTAACCAAGTGATTTAATGCTTTGGTTTAACCAAGCAGTTTAATGTTTAGTTCAACCAAGTGGTTCAATGCTTTGGTTCAATCAAACGGTTCAATCAAATGGTTCAATAGTTGGTTCATTGCCTTGGTTCATCAGCTCGATTCAAAGGAGTGGTTTAACGCAAAAAATTCAAAGAAGTCTCCAAAAGGACAAGTGCCCTTGTAGAGGGCACTTGGTCGACAAAAACACCCTTTGGAAGGGTCATTTTCAAAGAAGGCCACAAAGGTAATTCTTTCAAATTTCTATTTAAGGAATTCTAAAAAGACTAAGGCAAGAAACAATTCCTTCAGACTTTTTGTCTGAAGGAATTTGGGAAAGCAGTTATGGGTAGAAAGCCTAAAGAAATTTCCAAAGAGGCAAAGACAAGTGATCAGAACAATTCTGCAAAAATTTTGTCCATGGGAAAATTCCTGTGAAGAAAGCCCAGTGAAAATGCCCATGAGAATTGTCTGCAAGAAATATCTATGGGAAATGTCCATGAGAGACTGCCAAAGATAAAAGGCCGTCAAAGCACCCCGAAGGGCAGGTGTCCTTGCAGGGGACTCTCGACTGCCAAATTGAAGGACATTTCCCCAAAGCCAAAGGGTCACCTTCCCTTTAGGAATATGTAAAACCAGAAAGCTGAAGGCTCACCTTCCCTTCGGGAGGATACAAAACAAGAAAGCTGAAGAAGGACCAAGGGGCGATGTGCTCAGTGACGTTAAATTCAAGATAGTGAACTAGCCATTGAAAACGTAGTGATGGGTGTGCGAACATCAATTTTAAAGATCATAAAATATCTATTGATCCTTATAATCTATAGACCTAAATGCATTCATAGGTTTTAAGGCCAAGACCAATAAAAAGTGACTAAAGAACATAATAACAAATTGAATCCAGGACCTGATTCAATTAACCAGAAAAAAAGGAATGATGAAGGATCAGATCGCTAGGTGGACATTGAAAGATGTAAACTTTCAATAGCATGACTTATTTCTCTACATTGATAAAAAATGGGTAAATGCCCCTAAATTCCATCATGTCTTCTTAACAAATTTCAATGCAACATGATGTGTTACTATTCCTGAGTCCTTTCTAAAGTGGCTATATAAAGGACTCTCTTGTTATTATAAATATATCTCCTTTTGACAATAAAAAATGAAACTCTACCCAAATTGAAAGGCATTATTGAGACTTTAAGCTTAGATTGTTGATCATATTTTGTTATTGGAATAAGAAAGCAAGTGACTTTTCAAACTTTGTGCTGTAATATCTTTGTTGTTGGGGAAACTATTCTTATGTCTTTTTCCTTGATATATTTTATGTTCCTTTAATTCAACAAGCAAAATTAGTGAAAGTAGTTAGGAAGGTGTCCTAAAGAGTCAATTGTGGAGAGACTTTGTGCCCCCATAATCGCCTTTAGTGTGTTTTCTTTTCATTTCTATGTAAAGGACCTTGGGATGACTTTGTGCCCTCATTGTCCTTCGTATCTTACTCTTGAGAAATTTAGGTAGAGACTTTGTACTGCATCTTGATTTGTTGGTTACTATGTCCTTGGTTACACTTTACATTTACTACCAGGAGTATTCTTGTGGTTTGCTGAGTAGTACTTCTGAAAGAAGAGGAGTGCTTTCTATCATTTTCCTTGAGTTTCTCCTTTGATCCGCACACATCATCTCTGAAGAAAGAGAGATGGATGGTTTGTCTTACCCTTGATTATTATATATATATATATATATATATATATATATATATAACATACCTATAGGGAACCTCCCCTTGATGAGAGGAGAGATCAGTCCCCTTCTAATGTGGTGAACCTACACATTTGGATGACTACTCTTCCTACTTTGGCTGATTAGACCTATTTTGTTTATCAGTACGCTGATCGACAAAATATTCAACCAATAGTTTTTGGCTACTCCGCTGGGGATATACATAATTTTGTGTAATTTGGAACATCAAGTTTTAGATTGAAACATCACCTGTGTCTTATCCATTATCATTATAACCCTTATCCATTATAGATTCTAGTGACTCCATTACTTGGCTTACCCATTATCCATTTATAGCCTTACCATCTTCCTTCACCTCCATTATTTTATTTGGTTTACAAAACCAAAGCTGCTGGGAATGAGTGCACAGTTTAAAGCCTCAAGCTTCAAACTGAAGCAAGGTCAATTCTTTTATATTTTTGTTTCACAATTTGGTAGATTCAAGGTATACATGAATCCAAAGGGATAAAGGTATCATTGACCTTGTATTCGAGTTGGTACAACAAAGTGATTTTGATTTGTTTCCTTCACCATCTCATCTCCAATGAACCAAGAGCTTTCCTCCTACTAAAGTCAGATCTCCATTGCCAGATGAAGTATCTACTTCTACTGTTGATAAATCTTTGACAATAATTACCCCTCTAAGATTTGTTATTCCTCCTTTTCATAATCCTACAATGTCAGTTCAAGGCCCCTGGGGTAATGCTTTTGGTCCTCTCAATCTTACTCCACCTCTACATGAGCTTCCACGTAGTTCAAGGAAGAATTTCTCCAAATTCTATGGTGATGGGAAAGTTCATCCTGATGAACACATTGCAGCCTTAATCATAGCTTATGGAGTAATTGGAGTAGATTTTGAAGATGTAGCAGTCAGGCTATTTGTAGAAACATTACAAGGTGCTGCTATAGATTGGTTTTATCATCTACAGGCTCAGTCAGTGACTGATTGGAATACTCTCAAAGATAAGTTTGAAGCCAAATTCAAACATGCAAAAGATGCACATGTACTTTTGGCTCAACTTACATAGATGAAGAAAGAGCCTCATGAGCATATGAGAGACTTCATAGCCAAATTTGATAAATTGAAGAATAGAATTCCTATAATTGCTTGACCTACAACTGAGAATCTCAAATGTTTTTTTATTAATTCTCAGTTACCTGAAGTCAATTTTATTTTGAGATGTGATCGTCAAATAGATCTTGCTATAGCTCAAATTTTGGCCACTGAAGTAGAAGATGATCTCATCTTAGTAGGGAAGATAAGAAGAGATCCAAATAGAAATAGATCCTCATCATCTTCTAAATATTCATCTATAGGCACCATTGATCCAATGGTGCAAAATCTAGCAAATGAAGTGCTAGCCTTGAAAAGACAAATGGCACAAGGAATGTCTACTACTCCTTCATACAAAGATATTTAAGAAGGACATTCCCAAATCAATAATATCAAGCCAATGCTGCTAGGAATCAAGGGCAGCCAAATCATCTTCCTCCCCCATAGGAGAAACTTGCCCTTGAAGCTCCTCCAACCAACTTAGCAGTTGGATATTTGGAAACAGAACATGCTTTTTCTTTCCAACCTAAGTTTGAGAAAGAAAATGATATTGATCTCTTCACGAAGGATCAAGAAGAATCAATTAGTGACTCCCACATTGGTTTCCTAAACTACCAGGATAAACCCAGAAGCAAAGGAGAAGCTATTGATGGATCATATGCAGTATATACCAAGTCCAAGAACCAATCAGTCTAGCAAGATGATAAAGGGAAGACAGAGGAGCAATTTTAACCAGCAATTACAATTGTTAAGCATGGAACCACTCTGCCTTTCTAGTCAAAGGATCTGGTGATCACCCAAAATGTAAGTACATCAATTTCATCTTTGCCTTCTTCTTCAATTTTGCAAACCAACCCTCTTCCTATCCCTCCTAAAACCTAAAAGTTTGAAATGATTTCCTCTGTTCCTAATCCAATTCAACCATTTGACATAATTGGTCATGTCAAAAAGACTAAAATTCAATTATCTAAGTTTGAATACTTACAGTCCAATCCTAATCAATTGGATAGGTTGGTCCAATGTGTCAAGAACCAAACCATCCCTACAAGACAAGAGGTTAAGAAAATAATTCTTGATTCCCCAAAGAACATGCCCATTCCAAATAATCTTGTCATTACTCCTCCAGCTACCCTTTGGAAAATAGAACCTTTCTATGTTTCCTTATTGATAAATGGTTATCAACTCAACAATTGCATCATTGATTTTGGGGCATCTGACAATGTCATGCCTACTAAATTAGTTGAGTCTCTAGGCCTCACACTGACCAAGACATTTGAGAGATGTTTCTCCATGGAAAACAAGCAAGTACCATTGCTGGGGCAAATCGAAGATTCCCAGTTTGCATTTACAGCCTTTCCAGACAAGAGAATCAAGATGACTATCTTGGTGGCTGATGTCCTAGCATCCTATGGCATTTTTATTGGATGAAATTTCTACAAGGACATGGGAAGAGAACTAAGCATGGACCTGTCTGAAGCAAGGATTCTTATCCAAGGCATAATTAAGAGATTGCTCCCTAAAAAGGAGGTAAAATATGTGGTCACACAAACATCATCTCCTATAGCACAAATTCTGTTTGAGTCTTCAAGTAGGGGTAATTATTTCTTGACCATAGAGAATTTTCATGTTTCTACATATGAAAGTCCTGTAGTTGACAATCCAAGAATTGATCCAAACAAGACTTTAAGAGAATTGATAGTGTAGTATAAATAAGGAAGGATATTCCATCTCTAATGAAGATAAATCTGATAGGAGATCAACTTCTGATGATGCTTCGATCCTAAAATCTAATGGAAAATATTCTTCCACCAAAGATGGAGTTGGGACTATGTTGATATCTCCTCAAGGATATATTCTTCCTTCATGCAATTTGCAAGTCAGCAACACCAACAACATAGCTATATCCAAATCTATGTTGCTCGGATTGGAGATTATTCAAGATGAAGAGATCAAACTCCTTCATATCAAAGGAGATGCTAAGCTAATAATTTGTCAAGAGTTTGATGTGGACAATCCAATCATATGCTGGACTAAACTAGAAGAACAACCAATTATGGTAATCGACCATGCTGCTACAAATCAAAATTAGGCAAAAGAACCCTTCACTAAGAAAGCAAGGAGTTATGGCTTTCAAATTGAAGACCACGTCCTACCTTAGAGCAAGAAGAAGAAAAGGCCAAGAGGAAAACACAGAAAATTGGTTTCCTGGTGGAGAGCTCCATTCACCCATCACCATTTCTGGGGACAAAATGGTTTCCTATTGGTTTACCAGGATAAAGCACTATTTTCACTGTCTCTTTGGAAACAACATCTAAAACACTTCAACTCTTGAAGTATTAGATCATTGCATCTGTATATATGTATATTTTTATAGCTTTTAATTCTATTTTGTTTTGTTTATTTCCATTTTTGATGCCTTTCATTTCTGGGTAGCATAACTCTATAGCCTAATGGTAAACATGAAGACACTGCAGATTATGAATTCTACTCCTTTCAATTATGTTTACAACTGATAGAAGCTCCCCAACTGGAGCCAGTTGTTGTCCCCCAAAAATATCACTCATTTTTGGGACAACACTTGAACTATTTTGGTCCTACAGACCAAAATTGTCTCTTCCCTTTCCGAAATTTGTCCTAGGCATTCAAATTCCTCATTTTTCAATCTTCTCAGGAATCTACAGACTCTACTGGAAAAAAAAATCTATGGACTCTGTAGGCCAAGTTCAATGGGCTTTACAATTTGATTTGTAGGCAGGTTCATTTTTATAGGTTTAAAGACTTTTGTAGGTAGGTTCAACCAAAAGAATTAGTTTCTAACACTTGGTCATTTTTGGGATTGGTTTAGTGCCTTGGTTTAATCAAAAATATTCATTGGCAAGCATGTAAGCAAAGAAGTTTTGAACCGTTGAACCATTGAACCACTTTGGTTCAAAGGTTCAACAAGTTCAAAGTTCAATAGGTTTAATTCTTTCAGTTAAATGATGGGTTCAATCAAAGGAATGGTTTAATGGCTTGGTTCGACCAAGCAGTTCAACAATTTGTTTCACTCAGTTGGTTCATCCACTTTATTTCAATGCTTTGGTTCATCGGCTTGAACCATTGGCTTGAACCATCAACTTGAACCATTTTGGTTCAAAGCTTGGTTCATTAGCTTGGTTCAATGTTTGGTTCAACCAAGCGGTTCAATGCTTTGGTTCAACCAAATAGTTCAATGTTCAGTTTAACCAGGCGGTTCAATGCTTTTGTTTAATCAAATGGTTCAACAGTTGGTTCATCACCTTGGTTCATCAGCTTGGTTCAAAGGAGTGCTTTAATGAAAAAAAATCAAATAAGCCTCCCGAAGGACAAGTGCCCTTGTAGAGGGCACTTGGTCGACAAAAACACCCTTTAAAAGGGTCATTTTCAAAGAAGGCCGCAAAGGTAATTCTTTTAGATTTCTATTTAAGGAATTCAAAAAAGACTAAGGCAAGAAGCAATTCCTTCAGACTTTTTGTCCAAAGGAATTCCTTCGAACAAAAAGTTTGAAGGAATTTGGGAAAGCAGCTGCAGGCAAAAATCCTGAAGAAATTTCCAAAGAGGCAAAGACAAGTGATCAGAATAATTCCACAGACTTCTGGTCCATGGGAAAATGCTCATGAAGAAAGCATAAGGGAAATTCCCATAGGAATTGTCTGTAGGATATATCCATGGGAAATGTCTACAAGAGACTATGTAATGTCCCTTACTTAGGGGCTCTTTTTTTGAAGCAAAAGCTTTGATACCATTGTAATGTCCCTTACTTAGGGGCTCTTTTTTCCAAGAAAAAGCTCTGATACCACAGTAATATCCCCTTCAAACAGGGAATATAGAAACACATAAAGCTCTGATACCACTATAATATCCCCTTCAAATAGGGAATATAGAAACACATAAAGCTTTGATACCACTGTAATGTCACTTACTTAGGGGCTCTTTTTTCCATCAAAAAAACTCTGATATATAGCAATACAAAGCTCTGAACAAAGATACAATCTTGCAAAATAAATTTAGAAGATAACCAATAAACCACAATAAATATCTTAACTACCAATCAAAGATCTTATTATTCATCCAGATGATTACAATAGTTGTCCTTTGTCATGCATATACAGAATATGAAAATACAGTCTTGAAAACATGATTCCTCTAGCCAACTAGAAATAACCTTGGGTGTGTGTGGCTTTCAGGTCAATGTGTCGAAAACATAGTCACCGTCATCGGTCGATATACTGCCAACGTTGGTCACTGTGGGTCTTTCTCTGCCAACGTCGATCTTCAGTCAGCTAATGTCGGTCACTGGGGATCTCTGCCTACCGATGTCTATATCTGCATGGATCTGTACAGATCTGTACAGACTTCGTATGGCTGCCAATATAATATAACACACCCTGATAGCTGAACAACCTGATCTCAAGATATATGATTCTAATACAAAAGATCTATATATGTATAACTTATTGAATCAAAAACCTAATAAAATAAATACCTGGAAAGCTCTGTGATAACTTTTGTATGAAGTTACCTCTCAAATCTATAAACCTCTGTGATAACTTCTATATGAATCTATCTCTCAATTTGGCAATAGATCAGCTGATATTTCACAGCCTCTGAATCACACACACTGAAGAGTGAACGTTCTCCAATGCAAATGGAATCCTAAAACCCTTGGCTCAATCTTCACAGAAGAATTCTTTAATATCAAAATCAATAATCAATGCATAATTCAATAATGGCCTCCATCAGAAACCCTTATACCCTCAAAAAGATGTGATTGCCTTAATTAGGGTTTTCTTAAATTAGAATTAGGGTTTTTAATTAAATTAGACTAAATAATTAATATTTGATTAAATCAATCAAATATTAATATCTCCCTCAATACATGTCCGATCCTTGAACCATCTAAAGCTGGTGAATCAGGGAGTGATTCTGCACATGACCATACCAAAATAAAGGTGCTCTGCTGCATGTCAAATATCCCTAAATAATAGGAGCTCAAACAAACATGCCTGAAAAGCCTAAATGAATGCCAACTGAAACAAATTTTGCTAATCTAAGCCAAGCCAAGCTCCATCAAGACCCTCTATCCATCCTCTCAGCCTACGAGGGTCACATAATAGGCTAATCACCAAGTCTATCGATGTCCACTAAAAAAGGGGACATGACAATCCGTCCCTCCTAAAATTGCTTGTCCCCAAGCAATCATGAAACAATGAACCACTCAATCCACTTGGATCCCAAATTTAGTCATGCTCTATACTGATGACAATCAATGCAAGCTCCTACAATATCCTCTAAAGTAGAACAAAGAGGAATCGATAATCAAACTGGCGAATGAAACTCAACCAAACTCCAAAATCACAACTACCCTGGATGTGTCGATACTATAGGTGGTGTAACTTGCAGCTGTCAATTCCATCTACAAAAGATGGTGCTAATCCATCCCATAACTGATCCCTCTATAAAGGTGGCATGACCAACTATACCACACTATCATCGGTGTGAGAATAATCAATCTAGAAACTCAACTCCAATGGTAAGCCAAACTCATTAGGACCAGGTACTCCCAAATCCTGAACATGTGTGTTAGCTCCAACAACATGTTCCTCAGCAACAACTACAAGAATGTACTCACCACCAACACTTAGTGTACTAACCTCTGAGTATAGCTCCACACTCTGAATGCCAGCATCGGACTCATCCTCATCTAACTCTGAAGAAGCTGCTGTTGAAACTATCTCATCATCACAATCTCTAGATCCCTCATCCTCTACAACTAACTGAGAGTCTGAATCCCCATGACTATCTTGATGACTAAGCACATCCACATGTCTCTCAAAATCCTAGTGAGCCACCTTCATTGCCTCTACCTTAGGCTCTGAAGCCTCTGCCTCTGACTCCTCAGAACTATCATGCTATTTGAAATCTTCTAATTTTGAATCCTCGTAATACTCCCATATTACATGATATGCCTTACCCTTAGGCCTCAAATGACAATTGTGATTGGCATCATATGGATCTTTACAGTATAAGAAAAGCTTTCTCTTATTAATAGTAGCACACCTATTATCTCCTATCTCATAAGAATCATGGAACATGCTGCTATCTTGTCTAACTGATCTATAGTGCTCCCTCCTCAGCGTAACAAAGCGATCAAAAGACAACCTTTCCCAAACTCAAGGAGTTAATAAGTCCCACTCCTCATTCACTGTCATATACCGTGTGGATTTGTCTTCGAATGTAGGGTATGAAAGAAATTCATTTAACCTTTTCAAACTTTGTTCCAGCGTCTCCATATCCTTGTCCCACTATTTCTGAGTATATGAAGTCATCATGGTTACTAACTAATTCAACAAACTACCCAAACTACCCAACAAGATGGCAGAACATTAGCTCTGATGTGCCCAATAGGATAGCAGTATAAAGCTCTGATCTACCCAACAAGATGGAAAGAATTTGGCTCTGATACCACTGTAATGTCCCTTACTTAGGGGCTCTTTTTTCTGTCAAAAAAACTCTGATATATAGCAATACAAAGCTCTAAACAAAGATACAATCTTGCAGAATAAATTCAAAAGATAACCAATAAACCATAGTAAATCTCTTAACTACCAATCAAAGATCTTATTATTCGTCCAGATGATTACAATAGTTATCCTTTGTCATGCATATACATAATATGAAAATACAATCTTGAAAACATGATTCCTCTAGCCAACTAGAAATAACCTTGGGTGTGTGCAGCTTTCGGGTCACTGTGTCAAAAACACAGTCACCGTCGTCGGTCAATATACTACCGACGTCGGTCACTGTGGGTCCTTCTCTGCCGATGTCGGTCTTCAGTTGGCCAATGTCGGTCACTAGGGATCTCTACCTATTGATGTTGGTATTTGCATGGATCTGTATGGATCTGTACAGACTTCATACGATCGCTAATATAATATAACACACCTTGATAGCTGAACAACTTGATCTCAAGATATACGATTCTAATATAGAAGATCTATATCTGTATAACTTATTGAATCAAAAACCTAATAAAATAAATACCTGGAAAGCTCTGTGACAACTTCTATATGAAGTTACCTCTCAAATCTGTAAACCTCTGTGATAAATTCTATATGAAGCTATATCTCAATTTGGCAATAGATCAGCTGATATTTCATAGCCTCTGAATCACACACACTGAAGAGTGCATGTTCTCCAATGCAAATGGAATCCTGGAACCCTTGGCTCAGTCTTCACAAAAGAATTCTTCAATATCAAAATCAATAATCAATGCATAATTCAATAATGGCCTCCATGAGAAACCCTTATACCCTCAAAAAGATGTGCTTGCCCTAATTAGGGTTTTCTTAAATTAGAATTAGGGTTTCTAATTAAAATTAGACCAAATAATTAATATTTGATTAAATCAATCAAATATTAATATCTCCCTCAATACATGTCTGATCCTCGAACCGTCTAAAGCTGGTGAATCAGGGAGTGATTATGCACATGACCATACCAAAATAAAGGTGCTCCACTGAATGTCAAATATCCCTAAATAATAGGAGCTTAGACAAACATGCCCAAAAAAGCCCAAATGAATGCCAACTGAAACAAATTCTGCTAATCTAAGCCAAGCCAAGCTCCATCAAGACCCTCTATCCATCCTCTCAGCCTACGAGGGTCGCATAATAGGCTAATCATCAAGTCTGTCGGTGTCCACAAAAAAAGGGGGCATGACAGACTACCGAAGATAAAACGCTGCCAAAGGACCTTGAAGGGTAGGTGCCCTTATGGGGGACTCTTGGCTACCAAATTGAAGGACATTTCCCTAAAGCTGAAGGGTCACCTTCCCTTCAGGAAGATGTAAAACCAAAAAGTTTAAGGGTCACTTTCCCTTTAGGAGGATGTAGAACAGGAAAGCCAAAGAAGGACCAAGGGGTGACGTGCCTGAAGATGTCAAATTCAAGACAGTGAACTAGCTATTGAAAATGTAGTGACAGGCATGTGAACATCAATTTTAAAGCTTATAAAATAGTCATTGATCCTTGTAATCTAAAGACCTAAAAGCGTTCATAGGTTTTAAGGCCAAGACCAGTAGAAAGTGACTAAATAATAAAACAACAAATTGAATCCAGGACCTGATTCAATTAACCAAACATAGAGGAATGATGAAGAAGGATCAGATCACCAGGTGGACATTGAAAGATGAAAACTTTCAATAGCATGACTTGTTTCTCTGCATTGATAAAAACAAATGGATAGATGCCCTTAAATTCCAACCTATCTTCTTAACATATGTCAATGCAACATGATGTGTTACTATTCCTGAGTCCTTCTTGAAGTGGCTATATAAGGGACTCTCTTGTTATTGTAAATATATCTCTTTTTGACAATTAGAAATGAAACTATGCCCAAATTGAAAGGCATTACTGAGACTTTGAGCTCAGATTGTTGATCATATTTTGTTATTGGAATAAGAAAGCAAGTGACTTTTTAGACTTTGTGTTGTAATATATTTGTTATTGGGGAAATTGTTCTTATGTCTTTTTCCTTGATATATTTTCTGTTCCTTTAATTCAACAAGCAAAATTAGTGAAAGTATTCAGGAAGGTGTCTTGAAGAGTCAACTGTGGAGAAACTTAGTGCCCCCATAATTGCCTTTAGTGTGTTTTCTTTTCATTTCTATGTAAAGGACCTTGGGATGACTTTATGCCCTCATTGTCCTTTGTATCTTACTCTTGAGCAATTCAGGTGGAGACATTGTGTTGCATCTCGATTTGTTGGTTACTATGTCCTTGGTTACACTTTACATTTACTACCAGGAGTATTATTGTGGTTTCTAAGTAGTACTTCTGAAAGAAGAGGAG
Source organism: Torreya grandis (assembly GCA_037957365.1). NCBI lineage: Eukaryota > Viridiplantae > Streptophyta > Pinopsida > Cupressales > Taxaceae > Torreya > Torreya grandis. The sequence continues at coordinate 2,491,806 of JARHVA010001367.1, forward strand.
TGCTTTCTGTTATTTTCCTTGAGTTTCTCCTTTGATCCGCACGCATCATCTTTGAAGAAAGAGAGATGGATGGTTTGTCCTACCCTTGAGTATTATTTTCTATATATATATATATATATATATATATATATATATATATATATATATATATATATATATATATATATATATATATATCATACCTATAGGGAACCTCCCCTTGATGAGAGGAGATATCAGTCCCCTTCTGATGTGGTAAACCTACACATTTGGATGACTAATCTTCCTACTTTGGCTGATCAGACCTATTTTGTTTATCAGTACGTTGATCGACAAAATATTCAACCAACATATCAAATACTAGAGCAACCTTTCAAAGAGCCATGGATATGGCATTCCAAGGCCTTCTTAACAAGTTTTTACTTGTTTATTGGGATGATATAATAATGTTTTAAAAGATTGAAAGTGATCACATGGTTCATCTCAAGCAAGTGTTTGAAAGGTGTAGGCAATTTGGGGTATCTCTAAATCCTAAAAAGTGTGTCTTCTTGGTTCATGAAGGTAAGCTCCTTGGACATGTGGTTTCAAAGTATGGTTTAAGCATATATTATGAAAGGATAGAATCCATTCTTGCACTCTCCTTTCGTAAGCACAAAAGGCTTTGCAAATCTTCTTAGGGAAAATTAATTTCATAAGGAGATATATCTCAGATTTTGCCATTTTAGCTAAGCCATTTGCATCCATGTTAAATAAGAATCAAAGCTTTAGCTTGTCTAAATAAAGAATAAAGAGTTTTGGGGATATTAATAAGGTCATATCTAGTGTTCCTACACTTATAGATCTATATTTCACAAAAGATTTCATTTTGTATACATATGCTAACATGGAAACCATTCAAGGCATTGTTATGCAATAAAATCATGAGGCTTTGTAGCAGCCAATAGCCTTCTTTATTCAAGGCTTGGAAGAGTATGAAACAAGGTATTATTTTTTTGAAAAACATGTACTTATAGGTATAATATATCTTAAAAAATTTAGATACCTATTGTCTAACAATAAAATACATCTAATGGTTTCTCATCTGAGCATTAAGAAGTTCCTTTTAAACAAAGATGATGTGGAAGAGGACTAGTTGGATAACCAAGGTAATGGAGTATGATGTGGAAATTAAGGTCAAAAATCTTATTAGAGGCAAATGACTTTGTGAGTATCTAGCTCAAGACTTGTAAGAGACTAATGAAGTTGTTTTTGTGTCAAATGATGAAGAGGTTGCAACTAGTCATACCTCACCTTCCAATTGGTTTCATGACTTGGTAAGCTATCTCCAAGATGGTATTTATCCCTCTCATCTAAGTGCTTCAAAAATAATATATTTTAGGTTCCAATTAATTCCATTTTTATTTATTGATGGTGTTTTTTCAAGAAAGATATCAATGGCATGTTGCTAAGATGTATAGAGCCAAGCCAAACTCAAAGATTTCTTGAATAATTCCATGATGGACATGGTGGAGGACATTTTTTTTCAATAACTACATCCCTTAATATCATGAGAGGTGGGTATTATTGGCTTAGTATATTTTTTAATTTCCATGCATGGGTTAGGAATTACAAATAGTGTGTTATGTTTGTAAGAAAAGTGAAACTTATAGCCTCACCTCTTCAACCAATTATGGTGGATAAGCCCTTTGTCCAATGGGGATTGGAATTCATTGGTCCCATATATACTCCTTCAATTTTAGGACATAAATGGATTCTAACTACTATAGATTACTTCACATGTTGGACAAAAGTAGTACCATTGAGAGAAGCAAACGAAACCAATGTTCTAGATTTCTGTGAAGGTTTGCTTACTAGATTTGGAGTTCATTAAACTATTATTTTTGATAATGCAATGGATTTTGTGGGAACTAGGATCAGCCAATGGGCTATCCAACATGGAATTTATCTTATTACTTCATTAGACTATTTTCCACAAGGTAATGGCCTTGTTGAATCTATGAATAAGAACCTATTGAAGATCATAAGAAGTATTATTGAAGACAATCAGAGGTCATAGCATCTCAAGTTGAATTCATCTCTATGGGATGATAGGATCACCTACAAAATATCATTAGCTAATTCTCCATGCAAGCTGGTATATGGTAAGGAAGAAAGGTTACCCATTTCTCTTGACTTTTCTTCTTTAGAACTAATGCATCAACTTGAGTTGTTGGAGAATGAGCCCATGGAGATTAGGTATGATGAGCTTATGGATTTGGAAGAGATACAAAATTAGTCCATGCTAGCCATAAAAAATCATCAAGCATGAGTGAAGAGAGATTTTGACAAGGGATATTCTTCACAAAGTTGTAAAGAAGGAGATTTGATCCTCAAGTGGGATGAGAATAGAGATAAATCGAAAGGCACACAAATTTTAATTCTCTTTGGAGTGGACCATACAAAATATCTAGTTGTGATTCCCACTATGACATCCACCTTGTAAAGATGGATGGTGAGGAGCTTCCAATCCCAGTCAATGGTATATATTTAAAACATTACTATTGAAGAGCTAACTTCTTTGTGCATGGTTTATTTGTTTGTTTTCATCCAAGTGTTGTTCGATCACATTATTTTAGTTATATTTTATCCTAAATAAGTGCTTGTTTGCACATTTTCTTTGTTTAGTTATTTTTCATGTTTTGTGTGTTTTCTTTCTTGTTTTAGAGGATGAAGGTTGTCTCATACCAGGTTAAAAGGAGAATTTATAGTCATGGATCAAATTTTTCATTACTTTATGAGTCCATAAGTCATTTAAATGGTCTAGTTCTTAAGCATAGCAAGAATGCTTCCTAGTTGAGTCACCAAAATGTTAGCCATTTTGGCCTATCAAGGCCAAATTACTACCCCTATTATCTGTAACTTTCATTGGAATGGTCAAATTCCCCTTGTAGTTGGTTAGTTGTGGTCATGTTAGCCCAAATCTCAAAGTAAGAAGTGGAGAACCTGATTAATAAAAAGTACAAGTTTATTTTCTTTTGAGACTCTTTTTCACCAAGTTTTCATTCTTTTAGATTTTTTTTTAAGGTTTTTGTTTAAGTGTTAGAAATTATTTCAAACATTTTGTTTGAAGCAATTTTCCTGAAGGATATCTTTCTAAAATAATTATTTTAGACATTTTGTCTGAAACAATTTTTTTGAAGGGCACTTCAATTTTTACAAATGGCCTAGTTAGAAAATTTTGAAGGAATTAGTCTTTCCAAAATTCTCAAAGGTATGTTTCTTGAAGAAACGGTCCTTTCTAACAAGCTGAAGGGTACTTATTGGCAAAATTATCCATTCAAAAATTCTGAAGGGTTCTTTTCAAAAATTTCAAAGGGTTATTTTCAAAAATTCTTGAAGGGCATTTTCATAAATTTGAAGGGTCACTTAACAGATTTATGAAAGGTCAATTATGTGGGAAAGGACCAAGTAAAAATCTTGAAGAAAAAGTTTGAAACAAATAGCCACAAACAAATTTTTTGAAGGAAAAGTTCATTGAAAAAGGTCAAAACAATTCCTTTGGAAAATAAATCCGTGGAAAAATAATAAAATTAACTCTGAAAGAAATAAGCCATGAACAAAAAGTATGAATGAAGTGTCTGTAGGAGGAAATTTCAAAATAATGTCTTCAAGAGAAAATTCCAAAAATAGATAAGCCACAGACAAATTGTTTGAAGGAAAAGTTCATTTGAAAGTGTCCAAAAGAAAAGTATTGAAGACCAATTCCCATGAAAAAGGGACCAAACAAAGATCTTGAGAGTAAAAGACCAAGTAATTTCAAGGAGCTAACATGGAGTTTCAATGCTACATATATAATCTTAACATGGAATTGCATACATGCTTCAATTTTCAAAGCCCATTTTCATGCAAGTGAAGGCCATTTAGATTTAATTGGTCTTGAGTTTGAGTTGAATTTTGGTCAAAGTATCACATATATTCTAATTTATCTTGTTAATTGAAGGCTTTCAAGACTTCTAACTTGTTCAAACTGAAGTTCTTCACCTAAGGATTGGTGTAGCATCATCTCATATAGGATGGAGTTACTTGGAGTTGACTAAACAAGGCTTATCATGCATCTTCCTTATTTTCCATGAAAAAAGAACTTTCTTTTTGTTTTAACTCAACTTCCAAACATATAAAGTGGAGTTTCTCTTTGAATATTTGGTGTAGCTTTCCATGCATGAAGGAGATTAGCCCAGGATGGGCCCACCATCCTTTTCCAATGCCAAAGAGATTTTTCATGCAAGACATAAGAAAAAAGTATATTTTTCAAGGTTTTGTTATCTTTTGATAGCTCAAATTGGACTACTGTGATGTGAGAGTTTATCTCCTACCCAATTTTCAATGTCAATCTCTTGTCTTTTCTATGTTTTTACTATATGAGTTGGCTTTTTAGCCATTTTATGTCATCCCTCTCTTTAAAAAAACAAAATCTATCAAGATTGAGTTTTTTGTCAGATAAATAGGACTATTTTCAAATTCTAAGGTGCTAGTATAGTGTATTTATGTTAGTGATTTACATATGTGATATAATTTTCTTCCTTGTCAAGTCCTAATGCTTACTTAGTTACTAGTTGATCAGATTCCTTAGGTCATGTTCTATGTTTGATGTCTTTAGCCAAAGTTAAAATGGATGTAAGTGGCTAGTTAGTGCCTTGAATCAAGCTTATTCCATTATTTCCTCAAGATTTGATCACCAAATAAAAACCTTTTCATGAAATATTGATGCATAGGAGTCAATTAGAGTTGAATATTCAATCTTTTCTTGTCTAATCAGTGTTTAAAAATGAACCAAAATATAGGTGTTTCATCATCATTAAATAGGATTTCCCTTTAATTTTATTTCTTACCTTTTTCCTCTTCCCTTTTCCTCAATAGTTTATAGCACAGAGTAGGGATCCTAATTGATACATCAAAGGAAGCTAGCCCTTAGAATCTAGATATTCAATCCACTAATTAGGCCACCCACAGTCTAATATTGTTTTCATGTTTCATCAGATTGTGAAGGCCTAAAACTACCTTCACAAGGGTACGAGTCTGATTGACAACAGTCCCTAATGTAAATTTTAATCCATAACATTCCCTCCCTTATAGTTCACATGGGGAGATAAGGTACAACAACACATCACTATATTTCCCTCCCATAATATTAACATGCCAATGTCAAGTTTGCCCAAAAAATGCATCTAATACAAAGTTTGTAAAATTACTTAGGAGAGGAAAAAATTACATAGGAGAGGAAAATATTAAAAAATGAATTTTAAACATAGGATTATTTGGAAAACATGACTCTCAAGGATTATTTTAAGTTCACAAAAAAAAAATTGATTCCTAAATAATTCTTGATAATGACATTGACACTTTTATTTTTTGACATAAAATAAAGACATGACAAAACTAAACAACTCACAACTATAAACTAGAGATTATTATTAATCAATAAAAATCAATTATTGAATTTATGAAAATTATGACTTTGGATAGTATTCATAAATACAATGACTCAAAGTTAAAAAATAAATAACATACACTATTAAAAAATGCTAAGATTGTATTATTAAGATCTAGGCTTCATCATGACTCAAAAAAATATTAAACTAAAAATATAATAAAATAAATTTTAATAGGCTAAAAAAAAAAACTAATATCTTAATATAAATCTATTAACTTATAAAAACTAAAATAAGTCATGACATTTATTATAAAACTAAACTTTAAAAACTAAAAACTAAATTAAAACCTAAAATCTACATACCACAATCCATAATTCAAAACCAAATAACCATTTTTATTGACCTAAAATATGGATAATATTAAAACCACTACCCAAAAACAAATACCCCAAAAAAATACCTAAATAAAACTAAATACCACAAAGCCTATAATTAAAAACCATGGGTTCTTAAACAAAACAACTGACACAAATCTAAAATAAATTAAAACTTTATCTTTTAATGCTGAGAGAGGAGGTGAGCTATAATTTACAGCCATCATTTGAATCAATAGGTCAAGGGATAAATCAAATTTGTTAGTAGAGTTTGTGTAGAATGCAATCACCAATTATGCTTGTTGTTGGTAGAGGATGATGGTTAATTGGATTGGAAAATAGGGCCCATTTGGATAGATAGTGCAAGATGCTACTGATAAAGGGTACTAGGTGATATTTATGCCATAAATGAAGATGATCATCCTGAGAAATATTTGATGGAGCCTGAGATTGAACCAAAAAATCCTAAGGGAGATTTGTAACTGGAGGTAATGATATAGAGATAGTTTTTGTGAAATTCATGAAAGACAAGGAGAGGAGTTTTGTGGTATTATGGATACAAAGGTATGATGTAAATCTTCCTAGAGATTCCAAGATGAATGTGGATTATAAAAACTTTGATCCACGCTAATGTAAAAATAAATCAACGCAGATCTAAAAGTATGGATCCAATGTAGATTGTATAATGCTACCAAATGCATCTAAAATAAGGTAACTCACTAATCTTTGAGGGATCTACCTTAAAACAAACATCTAAATTTTAAACTCCTCCTATGAAAATATCTCTTTTATTATATGACTTATTTGTAAGCCTTGATTCATTAAAAACTACAAACTATGTGTATAATATAATCTATGTAAAACTACAAACTATGAATAACATGGATGAAATAAACTATGGAAGGAATGGACAAAGTGGAAGATTTGAAGAGATAGTGAAGGTGGATGGTGGAACCAACAAAGGTGCATGTAGTCTTCATTACAGCTGATTGGTAGAGTGTAATTAGGGGTGGATGTTCAATCAAGAGTTGTTACATGTGATCTGTACTACAACATCTCTTTAAAATATATTTTGATGCAAAACTATAATGGATGGAAGGTATAGAGAGGTTTGGGATGGACCTGCTCTGATACCAAATAATAAAGTTATGCCATTATCTGGTAGATATGAAAGCTCAAAATTCTGCACAGGCATAAAAATAATTCAATTAGTCAAATACACACATTTATTAATTAAAAAATATAAAAATATGTAGGAGACATATTTCCTATAATTGGGGATACTCCAATCCCTATAATCACTCAACAAACAAACCTCATAGTTATCTATAATATCTACTGATATATTATTATTGTTATTCATAACAATAACATACAAAATAATATATTCTAACTTAGGTAATAGTATAACTAATAATTACCAAAGTAAACTCCATAATATAAATGTTAATCTTTAACACAAACATCAAAACATTTTCCTACCTAGGTGGACCCACTTGGATTTCATCACCAAGGGGAAAATTAACTTGGTGAACTGATTGAGTATAAAAATTCTGACAAAGAAGTATAAAGTCTAATCACCTGATACCCTTATTACTATGGTGTGTGAAGTGAGGGGGTAGGGACCAATACCAAGCCATGTACTTCCTTCCAACATGGAATTAAGCCTCAACATACCTTTGTGTATATAGAGGTTCTCAGCTTTTAACAAAACCTAAAACTAGCTTTAGATTACCATTTCTTAGTACCTTTGTTAGTCCATCTCCCCATCACATCCTAAATTTAGTTTATTAAAAAAAGTAAAAATATTTTAATTATATTTAGTAGTGTGTATGTGTATGTTTTCACTAAAATGAGATAATCAAATAATATTACATGTATTTTCATTTCATTCTTTGTTTCTTTTTCAATGATACATGGTTTTAACACAATAATAGTCATTGTAAAAAATTGAATCTCCTACATCATCCTCATCCATGGAGAACACACCAAGTCCTCCTACCTCTCCTAAATCTATGGGGGAAGGAATTCCCTAATTTTATACACAAGGAGACCTAGAATTCACTAGTATATTACCCTCAATCATTAGCTTAATACTTGAGCCATACATGTTCTTATTTCCCCTCAAACCCAATATTTCATGTTTTTGTATGGTATTCCCTAAAGGGACCTAAATTTCTTGTTACAACCATGATTTCCTCTTCCAACAACCCACATCCAATGGGTTTCGATACCAATGTATTGCAACCCTTAGATAATCCACCAGTGGTAGTATCTAGTAACCCTTCTCTAATTATTATTTTTGACATTTGGATTTTCACCCTTGAGAATATGCTTATCTCTCCTCATCTAAGCCAAAAAATGGAATCATCTCTCTTGATGTGGGTGATAATTCTGTTGAGATGAATCTCTAGATTAGGGGCTAGCTCCCCTTGATACACCTTTGAATCTCTTCTAAACTAACAATTGTGTATGAAAAGAGAGAAAGAAAACAACTAAAAGAACAAGTGGTGATTCACCATTGTATGATATCTTCTCACTTGACTAAAAACACTACTTAAAGATCAACAATGTTTCTTCACACAAATCTCATTTCTCTTTGTGCATTATCACATTAGTATTTCACATGTTAGATTCAAGAAGGTATTTGACGTTCAAGAGAGTAATAGACAATTCTAGGAAATAATATAGTCTTAAAACACTTATAAAATGTCTATACACTTATGAAATAATATTAACAAGGACCTATAATAATGCTCTTTCTACACATTTGGTAGGCAATTGAGGATAACAGGTTAGGAAAGATAATTTTCACTAAATAATAAAAACACAATTTGGACCAATACATAATAATGCATCATGTGAGTGGCGAATGACTTGTATTATTTATTTAGGTGTTCTAAAAGTACAAATCTAACTAGCATTTCACTATAACCAGTGGAGGCTCCAAAATGAGTCAAGAGAATGCACATATATATCCTTGAGAGGGAGATCAAGTAAAGGGAGTTCAAAGGTCACTTAGACATGTGTCACCCTAAGAAAAGAAACAATTACATTACATTCTATAATATGCTTTTGACAATTATACCAGTAGAATCAAGATGTCTCAAACTATGTTTCGCTATAAATGGACTCAGCTATTGGAAATTTGTTTTGATGTTAACTACTCTTTATTGGCTCATTTAGCTATGAAATGGTATAAAAACTCAATCCATTGACCTACCTCTTTCCATTTGCTTGTGCACATATGTTCAGGATCTCACCATTTTTCACCTTTATCTTTGCCTTTTAGTTCCAATTGAGCCTTTCTTTTAAACTTCAATAGCTAGTTTCTATAGTTTGAAATTGACATGTTGCGGGTCATCACTCTTCAAGCATTTATTTTGGATAATTTTTTTCAGACTTTTTCTTTGGACAAATTCTCTATGGCTTTTTGTTTCTATTTATTTCTTCAAAATTTTTATTGAGTATTTTCCTTCAGGCTCATTGTTTGTTCATTTCCTTCAAACAAAAAGTTTGAAGAAATTTTTCATATTTATTTATTTTGAACAAAAATTATAAATGAATTACTTTATGGGTTTCTCTTTAGTCACTTCTCCTCATCCTTTCCTATGGTTTTTTATTGTTCCACTTAGAGAAGTTGAAATGCCCTTCAGAGAAGTTGTAATGGTCCTTCAACTTTTGGAAATGGTCCTTTGAATTTGTGCAAAAGATCCCTTTGAAACTCTTGTAATGTCCTTTTGAAAGGAACACACCCTTCAGAAGAAATGTAAATGACCCATTCGACTTGAAAGTGTCTTTCAAAAAAATTCAAGTGTCCTTTAGGATTTTTGAAATAGTCCTTTTTTAAACAAAACATACCTTTTAGCTTCTTACAAGTGACCTTTTAGAAGAGTTGAAAGTGTCCACTTAGCCTGAAAAAGTCCTTCAAGAAATTTTTCACCTACCCTTCAAAAAAGTTGAATTGCTTTTCAAAAAAGTTTTAAGTGACCATTTAGAAGATTGAAGATGCCCTTTTCTTTTGAGTTGCTCTTTAGAAAAATTGTTATGGAACTTTGAAAAAGTTGTTTCAAACAAAATGTCTGAAACAATTCTTTCCTTCAGATTTTTGAAAATATCCCATTGGAAAGCAAAGTGTCCTTTGAAATAAATTCAAGGTATCCTCTGAAAAGTTGCCTGGAACAATTTTTCCAAAATAATCACGCTGAATGAAAAGTCTGAAAGAAACATACTTAAGTAAAAATCCTAGGGCAAAAGTCCAAAAGAATTTGGCAAAGGCTTAGAACAAAAGACTAAAGAACAAAGCTTTTAAAAGGAAAAAACATGGGTTTTTATATGTAAAAAAATTTATCTTTGTATAAGAACACTTTTTTTGAATGAAACCTGCATACTAGAATTAGACAAAGGTATAGACTCAGACATTTTTTTGCAAAAAAGGGGATCCCAATTTTGTCCTGAAGGGCCAAAATTTGGTCAACAAATTAGTGACTCATAGGGGTAGTATCCCTAATATACTAATCAAATCAATAGCATTATCCAACTTAGGGCTAATGGATTTAATGGACTCTTAAAGATGACTAACAAGGATTATGCCAAAACAAAATGCAAGGAAACACACCACAAAATAATAGCAAGACCAAGCAAAGACAACACAAAACCAAACAAGGACAAAATCACACATGTGCATAAGCACTTAGGTAACACAAGGAAAATAGGAAACTATGTATAATATAAATAATAAAACCATCAATAACAATGATTTAGATATATCCCATTGACTGGGATATGCAACTCCTCTCCATCCAGCCTTGAGAGTTGGAAAGCATTGTGTTGTTTTCATTGTGTGATCACATATGGGCCACTCCAAAAAGAATCAAACTTTTTATAGTGGAGTGGCCCCTATATTCATCCTATTTTAGGATAATGTATCCTTCTCTAAAACTCCTTGACATGGACATCTTATCAAAATACTTCTTTGTTTGTTGTTGGTGAGTAGTCATTGTGTGTATAGTTTGATCTCTTATCTCTTCAAGCTCCATCAACTCACATAATCTAACTTCCATGTTATCATTCTCCATCAATTTCAACTAATAGGTGACGTATAAAGCTGGTAACTCAAGTGAGAGAAGAAGTCTAGTTTCCTTTCCATACACAAGTGTGTATGGTGAGTTCCTAATTTCTCTCTTTAGGGTGATCCTATCAGCCCAAAGGGTTATCTTCAACTCGGTGTGCCAAGTCCTTTTATTCTCCTCCATAGTTCTCTTTATGATCTTGATCAAATTCTTGTTTGTAGACTCAGCTAGTCTATTTCCCTAAGGATAGTAGTTGGAGTAGGTTCTAAGATAAATGCCATGTTTCAAAGCCCATTCACTTATCCTTATTCCTAAGAAGGCTAGTACATTATCTAAAATGATTGTTTAAGGAGCTCCAAATCTGGTTATTATACCTTCATAAAAGCCTAGGACTAAGTTTTCATTTGCCTCCTTAAGAGCTATAGCTTCCACCCATCTTATAAAATAATCAATGGCTGTCAACACCCACTTGTGACTAGCACTAGAAGGAGGATTGATCAGACCTATGAAATCCAAACCCCATTGCATAAAGGGTTGTTCAACCTATATTGGATGAAGAGGCAAGGAAGCTATCTTTTGTTTTCCATCAAAAAGAGCACACTTTTGGCATTTCCTTAACCAAGCATGGGTGTCTTTAAACAAGCTAGGCCAAAACTATCCATCTCTCATAACCTTAACAGTTGTAGTTCTTGGAGAAAAATGGACACTAGCTAGCCCACATGGAACTCATCCAATAATTTGTCAATCTAATCTGAATCAATGTACCTCAAAATCACACTTGAAAAGTCCTTTATGAAAATCACTCCATCACAAAGTACATAAGTAATGGATTGCATTCTAAAGTATCGTATCTTGGCCCTATCAAGACCTTGTAGACACTCACCAATTTGAAAGAAATGAATCATGTCTTACATCCGAATCCTTGTGGCTAAAGGTAAAATTGTTATAGGATCATCATGAAGTTCTAAAATAACCTCCCTTTTCTCTTTCAATTATGAAGCAAGATGCTCACACAGTCCTTTTCCTTTCACTAACTTGGTTGTTTTGATCTCCACATCATATTCCATCACTTTGGTGATCCAACCTACCCTTTTCTCATTCAAATATCTATTAAAAAAAATTATTTTACACTAGTATGAAGCATACAAATTTGAATCTTATTTCTATACAACATATGCCTAAACTTCTTCAAACTCCTTATGACTGAAAGCACTTGTTTCTCAACATATGTGTATCTTGTCTCATAGCCTTCCAAACCTTGACTAAAAAAATCAATAGGGTGTTCCAAATTCTCATCATTAGCTTGAGTAAGCATGGTATATATTACCTCTTCATTCCCAATATTATACAAGCTGAATTCCTTGTATAAGTTTAGACTTTCAAGAGTAGGGACCTGGGTAATGACTTGCTTGATCTCTTTAAAACTTTCTTTTCTCCTTCCTGTCCAAGTTAATATCTCATCCTTACTTAGCATATATGTCAAGGGATTTACCATGTTATAAAAATCAATAATTAACCTCCTAATGAAATTTATCTTACCAAAGAAGCTTTGTAAGCCCTTCTTTGTTTTAGGTAAAGATAATGCCAAGATGGCACTTACCCTTTTCAAACCAATGGATAGACCTTTCTTGGAAACAATGTGGCCTAAGAGTTTACCTTGATGAATAGAAAAAACACACTTATCTAGGTTTAGATAGATCCTAAACTCTCTACACCTCTCAAAAATTTACCTTAGGTGCTTCAAATGATCTTTTGCTTCCTTGGAGAAAACTATCACATCATCAAGATATACCAATATAATATCATTGATTAGTCCTTGAAAAGCCATATCCATTACAAATTGGAAATTAAATCCAATATTTGACAATCAAAATTTAATCTTCCTATAGGCATATATTCCCCATTTGGTGGTGAAGGTTTTTTTGTACTAGTCACCTTCTTTCACTAGAATTTGATTGTACCAAAAATAACCATCTAGGAGAGAAAAACTCTCACTACCTACCATCACTTGTAGAATTTTCTCCATAGAAGGGAGGAGATAATGATCTCTAAAATACACTATATTTAATTCCATAAAGTCCACACACAACTTGATCTCCCCATTCTTCTTTCTAACAAGGACTAAATTGGCTAGCCAAGAAGAATGCTTGATGGGAAAGATGATTTTGGACTCAATCAGTTTGGTGAGTTATTTCCTCATGAGAGGCTCAATATTTGGATTGATTATCCTTTTTATTTGTTTTATGGTTTTGGAATTTTCATTATCTCTATGGTATGTTTCGATAATATTAGATCAAAACCCTTCAAATCACTATACTCTCATGCAAAATATCACTAAACTCTTTTCACAATTTAATGAAATTATGTTTTTCTTGATTAGTGCATACCTTTCCAAGTTAAAGTATCTTATATTTTAAAATATATACCATTTCATAGTTCTCTTTCTTTGTGGACATGCTTATCTTCTCCTTCTTGAGCTGATCATCCTCATTTAATATGCTTTTAAGAGTCACTAGGCCTTTGGGAAGCTTGTTAGACTTTAGCTGGACAATCTACCCTTCATATTGTTATTGTAATTTGGACTTATTTTTGGAAGAAAACTCAACCTCTTCCTATAGGAAACATGCTATTTTTTGGTCACTGTCAAACACTTACCAATTAGTGGCATTATCTGGTATGGATGGTCTCACAATCACCTTTAGATGGGGTCGGTTATTGTCTTCTTTTATGCCTTTTGGAACATCAAATTGAGCTCTAATTGCTACCAATCTATCAGCATGATTTTTATCTTCTCTTGAAATATAATTAATGTTAAAATCCATAAATTCTTCCATAAGATCTTAAAATCTATGATTTTAGGACTTGAGTAGGGAGTTCTTGGTCAAATTCTATCCTCTAATTTGATTCACAATAAGCTCGTTATTACCAAATACTTGTAGTTCCATATCACATTTTTTCTTTGCCAAATCTAAGCCATGAATGAGAGATTCATATTCAAGTACATTACAATTACAAGAGAACTAAAATTTTAAGGTTGAAAAATACCTCTTGTTGGAAGGTGAAACTGGTATAGCTCCACCACCAGCTCCAATCTTGCTTCTAGACCCATCAAAGAAGAGATGCCAAAAACCATTCACATCTTCATTTGAATTCATCAAATTGGGCATGAACAAGCCTTTATCATGCATGTAATAGACTTTAATACTATATTATTCAATAAACTTGTAAGGATCATGTTCATATTTGTTGTCTTCCCACTCATCTAAGAACAAATCAAAAACTCCTTCAAGGGAAGATGATGGGGATTGGTTAATGTGAAAATCCTCTTAATTAATGACATCATAGTTATAATTTTATAATTTAGGTGAATATGGTTATAAATTATCTCTATGGATGTATTCTAACTCAATCTTCACTTTGGTTCCATATTTTATTCTAAACACCATGTAGGACAAATTAGCTGCCAAGTATCCACCTATCTTGGATGTAAAGTCTCTTGATAGGGAAAGAGAAAAATAAGGAGGTAAATATGTTATTACCACATCATGAGGAATTGAAAATTTAAGATATGCATGAAGGATCAAATTAAAAAATTTCACTACCCCCAAAGTCTTGGTTGGTGATCCATCTAATTATAGAACTCCTTTAGTCATTAGCTCATACTTGAGGCCCAACTTATCCGCTATGCATTTGGGTGTAAATTATGTGCTTGCTCCACCATATATGATGTAATTACGAACCAATAAATCATAAATAATTATATATAAATATAAAGAAGGTGTCTTATCATCTTTCTTGACCTGACCATCTATAGATTGAGTTCCATTGATTAAAACCACATTGTCACTTCTGGATGAGCCAGCTTGTTTACCCAATCCATGCAATTCCTTTGGAGTATATATTTATACCATAGTAATGATAGATAATTACATAATTATATGTTCATATTAATCTTCTTCATCTGGTACATAACATTAATGGAAGTATTGCTTACCTTGGGGTTCTCTTTCTGAACATTTGCACCTTGTGATGTAGCTTGTGGAGGTAGAGTTGTAGAAGCTAGCCTAAAGCTTGGAATCCTCTAATTTTTTTGTGTTCTAAGAGATAAATTAGACCCAAATATTGTCTAAGTTGATGTAGGATTCAAAAAAGGTCCCTGATTGGTTCCTTAAACTTCTTCAATGGCCTTTTCTTTGATCTAGTGTTGGTAGCCACACTAGCATTGCTATGTACCTAGGGATATGATATATTGATGTATATGGGTTGATGGAGATGCCAACATGTGGCACACATCCCCTTATTTAGATATATGGGTACAATATATTAGGATAATAGAGTAACTTGTGGAAGTAATACATTGGGTAATGGTCGGCCTACATTGGATTAAGAGGTTACCCATCCATGGGTTAGATAGATGTATATATATAGGAGATGATTATCATGGTAAGGATATCAAGTAAGAATTGAGTCTTATATTGTAAGATGATATTGGAGGTTGTCCCCTTGAAGAGACATTGTGGAGTTATTCCTTCCCAAAGGAGTATTATATGGTGTTTCCCTACCTTAAGGGTATTTCTGCATATATTGAATATCAAGATCATTACAAGTGGTATCAGAGCAGTATAATTATGAGCATGAATGAAATCAGAGGAGCACAATAAAATTTTGAAACAAGCTTGGAGAGCTATCACCTGCCAGGATCACATATGGATGGCTAGATGATCGAGATTGGAGACAAGTGTGTAATGATTTGAAGCACACTCATTATTTGGTTTCTTCCTATGTTTTGAGGATGAAACATGTCAAGGAGGGAAGGAATGCTATGTACCTAGGGATATGATATATTGATGTATATGGGTTGATGGAGATGCCAAAATATGGCACACATCCCCTTAGTTAGTTATATGGGTACAATATATTAGGATAATATAGTAACTTGTGGAAGTAATGCATTAGGTAATGGTCAGCCTACATTAGATTAGGAGGTTACCCATCCATGGGTTAGATAGATGTATATATATATATGAGATGACTATCATGGTAAGGATATCAAGTAAGCATTGAGTCTTCTATTGTAAGAGGATATTGGAGGTTGTCCCCTCAAATAGACATTGTGGAGTTATTCCTTCCTAAAGGAGTATTATATGGTGTTTCCCTACCTTAAGGGTATTTCAGCATATATTGAATATCAAGATCATTACAAGTAATGTTATGTACCTAGGGATATGATATATTGATGTATATGGGTTGATGGAGATGCTGACATGTGGCACACATCCCCTTAGTTAGTTATATGGGTACAATATATTAGGATAATAGAGTAACTTGTGGAAGTAATACATTGGGTAATGGTCGACCTACATTAGATTAGGAGGTTACCCATCCATGGGTTAGATAGATGTATATATGTAGGAGATGATTATCATGGTAAGGATATCAAGTAAGCATTGAGTCTTCTATTGTAAGAGGATATTGGAGGTTATCCCCTCCAAGAGACATTGTGGAGTTATTCCTTATATTTTAGAAGATATAGTGAAATTAGTGTTTCGCTCCACACAAATTACCCAAATCGAAGCTCTGATACCACTTGTAATGATCTTGATATTCAATATATGCAAAAATACCCTTAAGGTAGGGAAACACCATATAATACTCCTTTAGGAAGGAATAACTCCACAATGTCTCTTCGAGGGGACAACCTCCAATATCCTCTTACAATAGAAGACTCAATGCTTACTTGATATCCTTACCATGATAATCATCTCCTATATATATACATCTATCTAACCCATGGATGGGTAACCTCCTAATCCAATGTAGGCTGACCATTACCCGATGTATTACTTCCACAAGTTACTCTATTATCTTGATATATTGTACCCATATAACTAAATAAGGGGATGTGTGCCACATGTCAGCATCTCCATTAACCCATATACATCAATATATCATATCCCTAGGTACATAGCAAGCATTCTGATTGCTTGTATTCCCCACATAATTAATGACACAAAACTCACCCTCCAAATGATTCATGAGAGTGGAATTAGACTGATCCTATCTATTCTCCATCTCAAATTGTGTTAGCATCTTAAATTTTGAAAATTGAGATGTTTTATCACCTTGTGTAGTCATTCCTTGATTTTACATCTCATTGGCATAAGCAACCTGTTCTTGACCATGTTCAAAATATCGATAGTTGGGTTGTTCTTAAACCATTTTTTTTTTTGAGTGGGGATGAAGGATTTGGAAGATGAAGTAACATTAGGATTATAGCTTTGATAAGTCCTAGATTGGGTGATTTGACATTGTCCCTTCACATTATCTTGAAAAGAAGGCTCTGTCTAAACTGGTTATAAGACTAATATGGTCTATAAATTTGGGATTATTTCCTTTTGAGAGAAACCAATTCATTATTGACACTTTGGATCAAAATTTTGACTTCATACATTTCATTAGTAGGGGAAATGCTAGATTTTTCTTGACTAGGCAAGGGAGCCAATAGAGGAGGCAGATCTTGCATAGGAGGCTACAATTTAGGGAACAATGGCCTACGAGGCCTAAGAGTAATTTTCCTTGATTTAATAAGATAATTCTCTACATTTATGGATATTACATAGGCAATAAGGAGTGTGTTTCCTCCCATATAATAAATAATCTTGGTAATGTCACTATTCAATGCCTTTAAGTAGTACAAAAATGCATAATTTGTAATTGGCCTCATAAGAATTTGGATTCTATCCTAAGTTTTTTGAAACCTAGTATTGAAATATTGCATGAATTCCTAAGGTGCCCTCTTTATTTTGGTCAAATAATAAACTATAGATAGGTGGTCAGTCTTTTCCCCAAACCTATCAGTCAATAAGTTCCCTAACTCATCCCATAAGCTAGTAGAATTTACAGGTAGGGTCCCATACCAGTCTAAAACTTTTTCTTTGAAAGACAAGGCCAACAAGCTAATATCTAATTTTTTTTGGGTAATATTTTGGATATTAAAAAAACATTTTATATTCCTAATGTGCTCAATGATAGTAATAAGACCATCCCCACTAAAATATGGAACACTTTTGAGAGCAGCTCCTAGAATTTGATCATATTGGGCAAGATGCAAGGGAGATTCTCTAGTGAAAGGCACAAAAGGTTTTCTTCTAGAAATATTATGAATATTAATATAGAAATTAGGAATATTATTCAACACAAATTTGGAAGGTTTAAACACAAACTCTCTTTTGTAGGGATGAGTTTAGACAAAACTAAACCTTTTGGTGGAATATAGAGCTAATTCCACAAACTCAAAGGGTACACCTTTAATAGTAAACCTATTGGTCACCTTTGGCATGGAAAGAAGGATTTATCATCAAATAAATACTTGAATTATTCAATGGATTCATCAGGTACTGAATGTATATGTTTCTTTATCTATAAATGTGTCAAGACTAACACCAATCTTAAACAATAATCTAGGACTTAGATGTCTAGATCCCACTAGGCATGCCAAAAACTATTAAAACTTGGATTTTCACTCTTGAAAATATGCTCAACTCTCCTCATTATAGAAGTAAAATTTAATCATCTCTCTTTCTATGGGTGACAATTCTATTGAGATGAATCTCTAGATTAGGGGCTAACTCCCCTTGATGCACCTTTGAAGCTCTTATAAACTAACAACTATGTATAAAAAGGAAAAATAAAACAACTAAAAGAAAAAGTGGTGATGCACCAATGTATGATATCCTCTCACTTGACTAAAAGCACTACTTAAAGATCAACAAGGTTTATTCACATAAATCTCACAACTCTTTGTGCATTGTCACATTATTATTGCACATGTTAGATTCAAGAAGGTATTTGACATTCAAGAGAGTAATAGACAATTATAATAATGAATATAGTCTTAAACCACTTCTAAAATGTCTATACACTTATGAAATAATACTAATAAGGACCTGTAACAATACTTTTTACACACATTTGGTATGCAATTGAGGATAATGGGTTAGGAAAGATAACTTTCACTAAATAAGAACAACACAATTTGGACTAATACACAATAATGCAACATGTGAGTGGAAAATGACTTGTATTAGTTCCTTAAAAGTTGTAAAAGTGCAAATCTAGCTAGTGTTTCACTATAACTAGTGGAGGCTCCAAAATGAGTCAAGAGAATACACATATATAGCCTTGAGAGGAAAGTTGAGTAAAGGGAGTTTAAGGGTCACTTGGACATATGTCACCCTGATAAAATAAATAGTCACATTACATTTTTTAAGATGCTTGTGATGGTTATACCAATAGAATAAAGATGTCTTGAACTATGTTTTACTCTAAATGGGCTCAACTATTGGAAATTTTTTTTGACAGTAGTTGCTCTTTACTGGCTCACTTAGCTATGAAATGGTATAATAACTCAATCTATCAACCTACATATTTCCAATTTCTAGTTTACATATGTTTAGGATCTCTCCATTTTTCACCATTTATCTTTTACTTCTAGTTCTAATCAAGCCTTTCTTTTAAACTTCAATGGCTAGTTTTTGCATTTTGAAATTGATGTGTTGTGAGACATCACTCCTCAAACATTTCTTTCAAAAATTTATTTTTGGACCTTTTCTTTGCAAAAATTGTCTATGGCTATTTATTTCTATTTATTTCCTCAGACTTTTTGTTGAGTATTTTCCTTCAAGATCATTGCTTGTTCATTTCCTTCAGACAAAAAGTCTAAATGAAATCTTCCTATTTATTTCCTTCAGACAAGAATACCAAATGAATTATTTTAGGGTTTTCTCTTATGTAAATTTTCCTTGTCCTTTCCTATGGATTTTGATTGGTCCCTTTAGATAAGTTTAAATTCCCTTTAAAGAAGTTGTAATGGTCTTTCAAATTTTGGAAATGTTCCTTTGAATTTATGCAAAAGATCCCTTCAAAACTCTTGAAGTGCCCTTTTGAAATAAGCATACCCTTTGGAAGAAATGTATTTGACCCCTTCAACTTGAAAGTGGCCTTAAAAAAATGCAATTGTCTTTTGGGATTTTTGAAATGGTCCTTTTCCAAATAAAACATACCATTTGGCTTCTTTCAATTGACCTTTCAAAAGAGTTGAAAGTGTCCACTTAGCCTAAAAAATTCCTTTAGAAAAGTTATCACCTACCCTTCAAAAAAGTTGATGTGATTTTGAAAAAAGTTATAAGTGACCATTTAGAAGATTGAAGATGCCCTTTTCTTTTGAGTTTCCCTTCAGAAAAATTATTATGGACCTTTGGAAAAGTTGTTTCAGACAAATTTTTTGAAATAATTCTATCCTTCAGATATTTGAAAATATCCCTTCAAAAAGACAAGTTTCCTTTAGAAGAAATGCAAGTTATCCTTTGAAAAGTTACCTCGAGAAGTTTTTTCAAAAGAACTCTACCAAATGAAAACTCTAAAAGAAACATACTTAAGGAAAAATCCTTGGACAAAAAGTTTGAAAGAATTTGGCAAAGGCTTAGAATAAAAGAGTAAGAACAATGATTTTAAAAGGAAAACACTTGGGTTTTTATATGTAAAAGACTTTATCTTTGTAAAAGAACACTTTTTCTGAATGAAACCTGCATACTAGACTTGAACAAAGGGATAGACTCAAAAAAAAATTGCAAAAAAGGGGTGCCCAATTTTGGCCTAAAGGGCCAAAATTTGGTCAACAATTATCCAAGCCTAAAACATTACTATGGCCTAACATATGCTTACTCTACCACCCACTAATTCACCCCAAAATTTAGTAGTTTCCATCCCTGTGACTTTCCCACCTATCTAAAAAATCATAGCCTCGAATCCTCAAACCCAACCTTTACAATAGGTTCCTCCTAGTTAACCTCTTCAATAATACATCCCCTTAACTAATCAATACATATCTCCCTCCCATTACTTTGTGACCACTCACCTTCACTCCTCCCCATAACAAAACATGCCCTTACAAGTCCCATAGTATGTGGCCACATCTCAACCTATCATGACCACTTATGTTGGTTATCCCCTTTCAAAACCATTTTCCACTCTATTCCCCATCTATCAACATCCACAACAAAATGTCTTGGGGTGTATTCCGTAATACAATACCCATCTTAACCTCATGAACATACTTATGAATAGGATTGAAAATTTAGAAGCCTCTACCTCCAAGTGGAAAAATATTCTCACATACTACAAAATTTGTAATGAACCCATTAATCCTACCATCCCAATTAGGTCATATCCCTCATAGTGGTAACTTCCAAAATTTATGGAAATTCAAAACAAAGATCCCCAATAACACCTTAGGGTATTTAGACATGCTTTTTATCTTATATCTCATGATGATTCTCTACTTTTAAGGAAGCTCCATCCCTTATCACTCCTTATTTTCTTTTGGTAAATTAGCCCAAATCTTCTTAGAACACTTCTCCATTAATATTACAAGGAAAGAAACCATAACTAACCTGTATGCCATCAAAAAATTTGATGATGAATCCATTATCAATTTTATAGCTAGGTGGTGAAGCCTTAAAAATCAATTAAACTTCTCCTTACTCAACTTGAATTAATAAATTTATTTGTGAGATCGTGCACTAATCATATCTCATCAACATCACAAGTGCAACCTTTTAAAACTTTCAATGAAACTTTTACCATGGCTCATAAACTAAAAGTTTGAGCCTTAAAGGAAGGAAAGGTTAAGTTATGTAGTAAGAACTTCAAAATTTCCCCCTCTAAAGGGACTAACAATGACAAAAATAAAGGTACAATAAATGCTATTTTCTTAAAATGAGCACCTCCATAAACAAAGAACTAATCTAAACCTTCTACCTCCTAGACATAACCATAAATACCTTTAACATGGTTTCCTCCTCAAAAATACACACCCTTAGGAAATTTATATGCTTCCATTATAGATAATCTCCTAAAATATTACATCATCGATCTTCCTCCAATCAGACCTCTTGATGATTCTCACCCCAAGCCTAGTTGGTACAAGGAAAATGACTTATACACTTATCATCATGTACCTAGTCACAATGTCAATAGGTTTCGTTACTTCAAAGGTTTAGTTTAGAACCTTATCAACCAAGGGGAATTATAGTTAGATAATCTTATTGCTCATCCTAATCAATCCATTAATATATTTAGACAATTATTCCCTAACCATCTTTCTACATCTAATTTTGTATAAGCAATCATAAAAATCACTTTGGATCGATAAACCCATGTGATAAGCATAATTTGTGATCAAATTTTACCTAAATAAGTTGATAATACT
This sequence comes from Torreya grandis, assembly GCA_037957365.1. Classification (NCBI taxonomy): domain Eukaryota; kingdom Viridiplantae; phylum Streptophyta; class Pinopsida; order Cupressales; family Taxaceae; genus Torreya; species Torreya grandis. The sequence continues at coordinate 2,513,911 of JARHVA010001367.1, forward strand.
TTTAAATCACCTTCCTTTACAACAAGGATCCCATATTTCCTTACAAGAGATAGTTTTAAACCATCTGAACTGGCTAGATATGTTCTTGATATCCACTCAAGTTTTCTTGATCTCATTATTTGGGATCCTCTTGAGGAAATACTACCTAAGCCTATTCAAGGAAACCAATCGAGAATAAAGGATAAATAAAATATCAAGGGGGATAATTTTTTGGATATCTTAGAAGATACACACACTACTCCTTTAGTCATTATAGAACCTTTATGTAGAATACCCACTCCCTCTAGCTTATTCCCTCCATATATGTCTTCTACATTACCTCAACTAGTTCCAAAAATAGTATCTTAGGCCAAGCTAAATCCTATGAATGGAAAAAATAAGGGAAATGTTTTAGTAAGTGGATAAAATGCCTTAGGGATCCACAAGGTAAATCCTTACAACATCAATTGATAAGAATTGAGCTCCCTAAAGAGGATATCCCTACTACTGATCAGACTCAAAAAATTAAAATGGTTCTACCATCAATTCAAACTAAAACATTCATATTTAGACCTTATATTTTATGAAGGCCAAAATCCACCATTATGAAATCCTATTATAAGAAGCAATACACTAGTACAAAAGGTTCTTCCCATAGTAATAATGCTAATATACAGTCCCTTAAATCTTTATTACCCTTAGAATCTTGGTGTAAGGTCCTATTCCTAACATAGAGTACCCTCTATTAAAAACATTTGAACAATCAATGTAAGAAATAAAGACACAAAATTGAATGTATCCCCCATGAAAATGATCTAAGAGGTCAAAAATTTTAGCCAAGATCCATTATAGAGGTCTTATTCTAAGATTCTTGATCAACTCCTTTGAATCTCCATTATCACACTACCACCTATTAAGCTTGTTAACCCCATACTCAAAAAATAGCATGGCATCAAGAAAAAAATAAGTGCATTTACCATAAAATATTAGGGCATGATATTGGAAGTTATAGTATGCTCAAAATGGTGGTTTAAATTTTATTAAAGAGGATGATATTTTACTAGAACTGTTTGGTCATGATTAGCCTCATAATGAAACCACTAGAGTTACATTCACCCATGAAACTAGTACATTACCAAAAGTATTAGAATGAGCTTAAAAAAAGGAAGATATAACCCTTAATGAGACTTGGTATCAACCCCTCTTAGACCCTCCATAATCAAAACATTCTAGAAACAAAACAATACCACCATTGTTTCAAATAGATGCAATAGACATAGCCACTTGATCCTAGACATAGGGTCATAAAACCTAAAATCTTAATAAAGCTAAGCCATATAATAAAAAACTTGTCAATATGTTAACTAAAATGGTCAACGAGGGTGGAAATAATTGGCATGTTCACATACCTTTTACTTTGTGGGCTTATCTAACTAGTATTCTAACTCCTATGAGTGTTACCCCTTTTTCTTTGGTTTATGGTACCAAAGCAGTTCTACCACTATAAGTTCAAATTCATTATCCTCATACCTCTCTTAAAGATATAATTTTTAAAGAGGATTATCATCAAGAATGATTAGCATATCTATACATTTTATATTAACATCGAGTCACAAACCTTGATCACCTTCATGTATATCAAGAATGAATAAAAAATGCATATAATCAACATTTAAAAAAAAATGAATTTAATATTGGTGACCTTGTCCTGAAGAAAAATCAACATGTCACAAATATGGAAAGAATTAAACTAGGAAATTTTGCTCCAAATTGGCTTGTACCCTATAGTATCACTCATAAATATGGATCTAGGGCATACCACTTAGCCTCCCTTGATGGGAAACCATAGTGTGAGCTTATAAATGCTTTGCATCTACATCCTTTCTACTATTAATAATCATATTACAAACTATATACAACACAAGTTATCTTAAAATATTATCCTCTATCTCTAAACATACCTAATAATGATAAGGAATCATGTGAATTTTTGGTAGTATATCGATTTTATCCTTAAATATGGACACCCTAGTTCTATTCATAGCATATTCTCATGGATTATCTCCCCTAAAAATAGGGTAGAGTTCCAAATCATTATTTCTAAAATTCCTTCACTTTAAACTCCTGTTTGAAAGTAATAGACTATTATCTTATTCTATGTATTAGTTTATAAAAACACCCTAGGTTGCCTTAATCTAATCCATGGCAAAAGGTTAATTTGGGATACATTATAAAAATATAAAAGTTATAGACTGATCCCTCAAAAGATAGATATTATCAAAATCAATAAAAATAACAAAGTTGTAGACTAATCCCTCGAAGGATAACTGATAAAATGCATACATCTAAACATATAGACCACTCCCTTAAAGGATGGCTATATTCCTATGTTTTAGGAAACTTCTCACATTGATCAGTTTCCTATTAAAACACAAATCATATAAAAATCTATAAAATAAAAATTATATCCCATGAAATATTTCCATGTTGATCACATTTCATAAATTTGTAGACTTCCCACATTGATAAGTTTACATATATACATGGATTAGTTTAAAGTTAACCTATAAATCTCAAAAACACAAAACAAGAGTGTATTCTTAGAGAATTAATATTTTCCCCTATTCCCTACAAACATAAAAACCCCATTTTTAACCCAAAGGATTGTGAATTCAGTTGACATGAGATTATTAAAGACTCTCATTAACAATGGATAACAGTGTGCACATACGAAAGCAACAAGTGGCCTATTTTTGGTTAGGATGCAAGCCAATTACGAGTTATGCATCTTTGATAATTTAACATATAAACCATTTCATTATAAATTACCATTATTTAAAAACATATAAAAATCATAGCATAATCTAAATCTGTAATCAATTATGACATTAAATCAAATCCATGATATCTCACATCATCCAATTAGTATAATAAAAAGCAAAAAATACATGTAAACAACATTCATGTAATATAAAATACATATCCACATACATCATAAATTTATAAGCTATGAAATTATTGCATGTTTTAAAATCCATAATTCATCATAAATCGATTAAAACACATACATATAAATCCATAATCAATATAATATTTTAAATCTACATCGCATGATCTAAAAACCATAATTCATGTAAACACCATATAATCAATAAAAACCATGATATATCACATAAAAAATCTCAGATAACCATATAAACATAATATAAGTAATTTGGTTCCATAATCAAATAACATAAGATCATGTAACAAATGTGTGGTGCATAAAACTCATCAATATATATATATATATATATATATATATATATATAAGATCAAATGTACATTGTATGAATGTCATGATATATAATATATACAAAGACAATCTATATAACTAGCCATAGATATGGCTACTCTATAAATTAGAGTTGGATCAGGTGGATGCTCACTCTTCCTCCTCCATTACCTCCATCCTCACCTTCATATCCTCCTCCATCCCTTCCATCTCTCTTTTGTGGTATGCTTCCCATGATAACTATAGTAGGTTGTGTTTGTCATGGATTCTAACCCTATGTGGCTATGTGGGTGACATATCTAAGAACCTTTAGTAGCTACTCTATCATAATTTTCTCATAGTACCAAAGCTCTACCACAACATCCTAGTACCTATCTATGTTCACCATACCTAGTGGCCCCATCCTCCTACCCTGTGTCCCTCCCCTTATGATTGATCTTGATACTACTCCTCTTATAGCCCCTATTAGTACTTGGAATCTCTCATGTTGGTCATGATATCTATCCCAAGATTAAAATGTCTCATCATAGTTCTATTATAGTGATTCATAATGTCCATGCAAATCAATCAAGTTAGCCTATAGGTGGTCCCATTTAAACTCAACTCTAGAGAATTACACCTATGCCACATCTCTCTACTATCATTATCTATAAATACATATCTCCCTCCCCATCACCTCCTATTTCCTCCACATTCACCATCTCTACATATCCTATCTACCATCTTGACTATACCACTCTCTTATCTACCTCCCAACTAGTCCATCCACCATAACATGTATGCCTTAGTAGCTCCAACATCATCTACATCCATTCTTTATATCTCCTCCTCTTCTAAAATCTATAGCTTTGTCACTTGTGGTTCTGACAACTCCCCCTTAGTGTCATCTCTCCTATATACTTATGGTTCCTTAGGTATATCTTGACATAACCCAAGTTGTCACCTCATGTGCCCATAATAAAATAGATATACATGCTCTGCACATTATCCTTACATCCATTTCACTCACTGCCTCACCATTAACTCCATTTCTATCCTTGACCATGATATAAATCTGACATATGGCCTTTATACCACCTCCTCCTCCTACAACTCCTCCAAAACCTATCTATAATAGTCTAAGTTAAGAACTCTCCCATATCTATGTGGATGATCAAAGCCATCTCTCTATTGTAGGAAGCCCATGATAAATGTAAATTGGGACCAAATCATACATGGTACCCCTAGTGGATGAAATATGCATATGTGCTCATAAGCCCAATACTTTAGAACAAGAGTCACATCTAGAAAACAATATCACTATGTCATCCGTCCACATATCTCCTTGTATATCTATGTGATAAGTATAAGATCCTAGGAAAACATTATATGATACTCCCACATATCCACTAGTACCTATGTCAAGCTCCATGTAAATCTCCCCTACTAGAATTAGGTAATTCATAATAAGAGATAACTAACATAATCATCATGATCAACCATCTCTCATCTCGATCCTGATTATATACCACCTCAAAGCTAAAGCCTCTCATCAACAAAATAATATCTTTAACATCATCTCCATATAGTCATGTCAATGTTGCTACTCATCCCCTCTCATCTAATAGAATAATATTTTCCCCTATATCATCAGTCATAGAGTCATATATATGTCCTCTAAAGTCAAGGTCATCTCTCTAATAGGTATCCAAAAGGTACCTATAGTTGGATCCCATTTCTCTAGTAATGTTACCAATAGACTTTGGTCTTGGTATATTAGTGATAGTGGAGTAGTCCCCCTAATACTACTACCTCTTGATGCTCCCAATATAAACCCCATCACCTCTCAAGGCCACTCTCACAATGGTGGAACTCAATCATGCATGGTCAATGGTATGCATGCTTACAGTCAAACCCCCTAGGTTTCATTAATTTCCTAGTCACTAACTATACTCTATGTTTTCTACCCCCTATAAATTACCACTAACCCTTATGGGATCAACACTGATTGGTACCTAATTATCACCGATTATCAAATTGACATCAATCTATAACAAATTTATGGTTGATTGTCATGGAATCAGTATTGATCCATTATGGATCGATGTTGGCCTTTGCTAACCCTAAAAAATGCAAAAACATCTAAAATGCTAAAAATATTAAAAATTTCAAAAACCAAAACAAAATTAATTACCCCTACCTTATCATGTGATCATCATCACCATCAACCACTCTTGTTAGCCTTTATCATATATATTTTTCTCAAACATGTAGATAGGGGTCAATTTTTTGGCTCTAGATCACACATTCTGGATTCACAAATAAGCTTGCACTACATTTTGGCATCCTATTTATAACCCTCTATTGATATTTATTATTTTTGAATTGATGTTGATTCTCTAAGAATTGATATCAATACCTTAGATCAATGTTTATTTTTTCCATTTTATCTTATTCTTTGTACTACTTATAATTTTTTGCATCTTTATAAGTTATGTCCCTAGGCCACTTAAGTTATATTCTATTATAGTTATCCCATTATTTGTTACCTAGAATTACTATATTGTGGACATATACCCCATAATGGTGCCAAAACCTTTGAGATGTCTACATTCATTTTAGAGTCTATCCCGTGTAAATCCTGAAAGTATACCTCATCTTCAGAGCAAGTGTTTCTAGGTATCGAACATATATCAAGCACACCAAATGTTTTGGTTAGCCTAGCATAGCCTTTTCCCTCTTGACTTCCTTCAATCAAGCTTGCATGTTCATATTTATGGTAATCCATTACTTATTTATCTTGGGGCATTCCTATTTGGATATCCTACATCTTGTTAGTGCAACATTGTATTTCATACTTATCCTTACATATTAGACATTCATTTGCTATCTACCTTATCTATTACCACCTTATTTTCAAACCCATCTCCACTTCATCATCCTTCTCTAAATCTCTATTTGAGGGGGGATATTTCCTCACATGAACCTTGGGCATTGGACCCATCCTAGTTTTTTTCTCATGATAGGTTATCACAAATTGGTCAAAAAAAAGGGGCAAATGTAGACACTATAAATTTACACTATTATATTAATATTAATATATGTTTCTTATCCCTTCCTCATCCTTTTTATGTTAGTTAATATAGTTTTACCATTTACCATCTTACATCACATATTTAGTCTTACTAATTAATTTTTACCTAGGTAACTAATTAACCCTCCCTAAATCTATTCAAATCTCCCTAAATTTATTAAAAGTAAGTCATTTTAACCTCTTAAAAATTCTCCCTATGCGAACCTAATTAAAAAAACCAAGACTAAGTTTAACCTCATGATTGGAGTTATTTAAATAAACGTGGTAAACTTAGACTAGATTGGCATTGATCCCCATAATCATCATCGATCCTGTTTGGATCAACATCAATTTAAACCCAAACCATCCTTGAGCTGAAGGATCCTGAACTTGTACACTGGAATGCTAGAGAAATTATCTTGGAACACCTGTAAAAGAACACCCTACCTATCTTAGTCCATCCTAACTCATTCAAAGTTAATAATATCTGCATCAACATGATAATTCTCTATAATATTGGAAGCATTTTAGAATTAAATATATTACTCATTTTTAATATATTCTTATTCTTATATTATCTATTTATGTTCTAATTATTGTCTTTAGTTTGTTTAGATAATCATTAACTAGTCCTTAAGCCATTTAAAATCCCCTAAATCCCACCTTTAGGCACCATCTTGATATTTTTATCCCCATTATAAGGATTGATTATGATTATTACATGAATTGAAATTGATTATATAATTGATACCAATTCTGATATAATTAATATTAAGTCCTATGGTTTTTACTTTTTATCTACAATTTGAAGCTTGTTTAACATTCCAAAGTAATTTAAATTTGTTATTTCGATTCTTAAAATAATGATTATATGTTTGTATATGAAATTACCAAGTGTTATACATGATGTGGTTTCCATCTATGATTTACCCATAGTCCCTCACCTACTCTTCTTAGATCAGAGTGATATTTACTTTGAGCTAGGATTTTGTGCAATTACCTTTGCCCCTACTCTAGAAATAGTCACTTAATAATTAGAAGTAATACAAGAATAAGAAGATTCAACTATAGTTTATTGGAATGAATGATTTGATGAAATCTATGCAATAGATTAATCCATTTAATTTCAATATCACATCTTATCCTATGCTTTGATGGAATTTATATCATTACATTATCCACTTGATTACATAAAATAGTGGATTAACATCCCCTTAAAGAAGTGTACCACTTCTTGGAATTGATCTAGTATCAGGTAGTACACTTATTTATCTTATTAATCCAATATTTTATAAGTTGTCTCTTGTGTGCAAGTAATCCTTCCTAGCTAAAAAGGAGTTCCCACTTTGTTGGATTAATTGTACAAAACCTCCATCATAGGTATCCCTTTAAAACCTTATATCATTTCTATTTTTAGAAAGCTAATTTTTTAATAAAAATGAATGAAAAAAATACTAAAACATTATCATTAGAATCAATATAGGAATGATTGGTATTTTGTCTATGTCTAAGACCAAGGGATAAAACATAAAAAGTCATATTGGAACATTAGTCACTAGGTTAGAAATAGGAGGAATCATAGAAGCCTTAATTTGTATGGAAATATTAACTGAAGGAGGTGTATATCTAGGTGAATATATATAAGGATTAGGAGCATTAGGATAACTATCCTCACCACCCAATGTATATGTATATCTCCTAATAGGTTGATTAAAAAATTTCAAATGTTCTTTAGAAGTATTGTGACATATAGGTTCCTTATCCATAATTTGTTTAGTATGTACATTTATTAAAATATTAATCATAAAATCAAGGTTCCTAGGGACACTTTCAAGATAGGCTTAAAAATTAATTTCATCCATGTGTTTTTAATTTAGTACATCAACATCACTAGGAGATTTATTATTGTAAGCATCATTATTCTCACTATATTTTTCATCATAGGAAGAAGCAATCACAAAGAGGCATATCATAAAAATAAACATAGTCACTATCAATCACATGTGCACGATAATCAATAGTAGGATGCATATTAATAATGCTTGGTATTTTTGAAACACAAGTAGCAAATAATGTAATTTGGGTAAAATTTCAAGTAACACCATCAATTTAGTGTTTTTCCTAATGGAATGTATAAATATATGATTCCTAGTTTGTATGATATATAATCATGAACAATATAAAGGAATCTACTAAATTATTGAGTAATGTAACAATAAAAAAATCTAAATCTGAAAATTAGATTTGAAACGGAAGTTCAAGTCACAAGGAAAACCTTAGAAGGTGTATGCATTCAAAGAAAAAATGTGCATGCATAAATTTCTAAGAGATGGAAATAAATATAAAAAATAGAAAAAGGTGATTAAAAAGTTATTGTTTTATTAATGAATGTAAATAATCAGAACTCATCCATAAAAATTAGACCCTAGTGGGGATGATAGTCTTAGAACCCCTATATTAGATGATCAAAATATCAATTTCACCAATTTTAAAATCATCCATTAAATTTAGAAACTCTAATCTTGGGGTATGAGGGTTTTATAAACCCTAGGTTTGATGATAGAAAGACCAAGTTCACCATTTTTTGAAAAGTGGATGTAAATGTGAAAGAAGAAATAGGTGAATGGAAAAACTAGGATAAGGTTTAATCCATGAAAATAAGATGCAAACATGAAAATATAAAATAAAAATTCAAACTCTATGGGGAAAAGTTAGAGGGTGTAAGTGTTCAAAGAATAGAGGGGTTCACCAATTTTATTTATAATTTAGTGACACTAGGATATAATGAAACTAATATAATGATAATGAAATAGAATAGACTAGATACACAATAAATCCATCTAAATTAGTAATTAGGTCTAGATAATGCATTGAAAATAGAAAAGAAATATAAATGAAATTATAAAGAAAGCCAAACATTAACACACCTGATTGTTGTGATGAAATTATGAGACTAAAATGTTGACCTAGATGTAATTGTGTATCTTTGTGTTAAATCTAATTTTTAATCTATAAAAGGATATATTCAATGATTTTCCAAATGTGTACTTGGTATATTCATCAGACCATCAAGTTTTTACCACTTCTTGCTTCAGAAAGTGTCCTCTACCACCGACTCTATACTCTATATTATTTTCTATTTTTTATTTTATGTGTAAGTAAACTATCATATGTCATATAATGCTATGAAATCATAATGGAAAAATTGTGTGCACCAGAATGTGTTGAATTGTCCACTTTTCACTCCTTTAACTAACTATTTAATATATAATCAATACAAGTGTTTGAAAAATTATCTAACTCAAGCCACCCCTTGAAGATTTGTAACCACATAATTCACACTCTAAAAATCAAATTCAACTTGTGTATATGAGTGTAATTTTGAGTAAGGGATTCACTTCCTCTCCCTAGTGAAGTGAAATGTAACTACAAGAACATTAAATGAAACCCCATATTTGTACAATTTGATAATGTCATAAGGCTTGAAGATGGTTGAAGTATCAAGGTGAAAGATCTTTCAAAAGTGTAGAAAAATATTTCATCGATGCAGTTCAAAATTAAAGAATGGATGATCAATTGTGTTTGTTATATACTTAGGTTAATTGACACTTATCTCTTTTTAAAATTACTTAGAATGATTTGTGTTTATATGGCTCTCTAGAATATGACACACAAAGGTCGAGCATGGGAGATGAAAATAAGCTAAAGATATGATGTTAGAATGTAGTCTAAGGTATGAAGGGACCACAAAAACATAAAGGACATATTTGGTTGGTTGTCAAATATAACCTATGAGAAATAGATGCTTATAATAAATTCAAATTGTTCAAAAATTGGATGATTGAGACTTAAAATCTAAAAATAGATGATTTGATAAGATGTTGAAGACATCTAAATGGATAAAAGGCTTGGGAAAGTCTAGTGTGGGATATAAAGTGTCTAAAAATATCCAAATATATAAAAGTGGACCAAGTGGGATAAAATAAGGAAAAGACAATGTAAAAGGATATCATACCAAAATTAGGTGTTTATAGATCCATATCATACATGTTATTACTTTTTGTATGTAATTTTTTTTGCATATGTTTCCATGGCCTCTATCATGTATATATTGAGGTGTACTACTAATATTGTGTATGTGTGATTCATTTTTATATCTCAACCTCCTAGGTGCACATTATTACATTGGTGCATATCAATTGTCCTTATTTGTGATTACATTAGGGGATATCATTTTTCCCTCTCCTTATTGATATTATCACCTATATATTTCCATTGGTAGAATAATGCCTACCCATTAGCATAATTTACTATTTATACAGTTTCATTTGAGGAAACATACACACACATTATTCATGAGAATAATTAATCCTATATTACTTTCATGAGATTACTACACCCATGTGTTCATTGATCTTAAATTTATTCTATCATGACTTCTCATGTCCTCCATAAACCTAGTCATATTACAATGGCTATATTGAGTACTTGTATAGCTATATCTTATCCACAATGGGCTTTGTCCCTCTTTACCACATAATATCAAGGCATTTAAATTTCCCCTCATTGTTCCTATTACACTTGCACATGGGTCACGCATTACTATTGATCCTTACTGATATATTTCTATAGTTACATACATGTGTTAAATTTTTTTTGTTAATTATTAAAACAACTAAGCTTATTTTATATGTTACACATGGTACATGTAATTTTTTTTCAAATGGGTGATTTACATGATCATCCCTCATCTCAAATGGGTATAATATATCTAGTTATTCTATCACCAATTCCATGTTCAAAATTTATAATTGAACCATTAGAGATATCACCAAATAGTCATTAGAGATATTACCAGATGTCAACTTGTATATTTGAGAAATAATTTTTTTTTATCCTATGTCATTGAATCCCAAATTTCAATTCTTGTTTTTAAATTTTAGTACCAAATTTCCTAGAGTGATAACATGATTTTCATCTCACCAAGTGTATTTATTATTATGCCAATTTTCCTAGTTGTTCCTATTTTATTTTGTTATATTTTCACCAATTTACCATGACATTGATTTGATTACATGCATTCATGTTTTCTTGTAGGTACACTTGAGTTTTTAAAATTAGAATGTGAGTTACCTAATTCTATAAATACAAAATATCCTTTCTTCCATCCCTATAAGGTAATACTCACATAGACATTTATTTATTTATTTTACTTTGATATAAATGCACACATGTGCACATGAGTGCACGCACTTGTGCATGTGCACACACATGCACGCACACGCGCGCACACACACACACACACACACACACACACACACACACACACACACACACACACACACACACACACACACACACACACACACACACACACACACACACACACACACACACACACACACACACACACACACACACACACACACACACACACACACACACACACACACAGACACACACACACATCTAATTAGGTATTATGTAGACAATTGATTTTGGTACAATTCATGTTTTTATTTGTATTTTCCATGAATTTTCACATTAAGTCTATTTGTGTACATTTGGATCTTTTAAGACACCTTCCATTAACATTAGACCCTTATTAGCCTTGTGTCCTTGGTATATCCTCCTAACCACCTCAAATATCTAAGTTATTAACATCATGATCCATTTAGTTATCTTTGGTCTAATTTGATCTCTATTATTTATATTTTTCTTATCATGACCATAATTTTCAATTCTATTCTAACCATAATCAATAATAGTTGATTTTGGTCACTTGCCTTTTATGGTTCATTTCATTCATGTGTTGATTTATTATCCTTGATTTCTGATTCTTTCTATGTTTTATGGTTTACCTATGTACAAATGTGTTTAAATTTTATTTTAAATGGCCCTATATATACAAATGTACCCTAAATGATTTATCATTAAGTTTTATTAAAACACCACATCTGAATGTCAAATTTAATTAAGTATATCCATTTCATATTTTTCAATGATCCTAAATATTTATCTAATTTTCCCCTCCTTATCTATTGAAATAATATACCGATACACTTGTACCAAATAAGTTTATCATGAAATATATAGTTTAATTTAATTATATAGAAAGTGGATGTGAATCCATTTCTCTTATTTAGGTTGGGAAAAATCACAAACACTAGAGTTACATTGAGCCTTCATTATAAACATGCAAGCTATGTACCTAAAAAATTCAAATTGGCTTAGGACACTAACTGATGTAGAAGCATCCAAGGTGAATGGAAATATTGTATCAATGAAAAATATTTTAGTTTAGGTTTTTGTTTTGTTTTGTTTTTATGACCTTATTTTATTAAGTTTGTTAACCTCTGGGAATGATGTTTTAAAAATTATTCCTTTACTTTAGGAAAAGTGAATAAATCTTTTATCTATTTCTATTAATCTGTATGGACTATTAAGATTGGACATTTGTTATAAATGGTTATTAGATTATAGTAAGAATTATATGCTAATTTTTTTTTAAGTAATAACACCTTAAACTTAAAACATTTGTACCAATTTTTAGACCATATGGAGTTACCATAGAAGCGTAACAACTATTTTTTTCAATTTATGCCTATGACACTTTACATGATGGATCTTCACTTGCAGTAATAATTTTATGATGAATTTTTTTGAGATCACATAACCAGACACTCAAAACAACTACAAAAAAATTTAGATCATTTAGAATCACCTCAAAATCATATCGTTTGATTTTGTCTTAACACTTAGAAGGATTTTTATCCTTCTCCATAAATAATTTGATGAAGAAATTTTGTGTGATGGTATTACATGACACGTAAAAAGTATAAAGAAACGTTTAGACCATTTATAGTTACATTAGTGATGTACCATTTGTTTTCATCAGACTATGTCTCTATGTACTCTGTGACACTTGCTAAGAGGGTTCTTTATTTACAATATTACTATGGTAAGACTTAGATGGATTTCTTTCAAATGGTAGGAATAGTAGTATATATTTTTTTTTTCAAATTTTATGTCAATTTGATAAAATTTGATAGATATATGATGGATTTTTTAGTTGTCATTCAACCTAAATATTACCTGAGTACCTTGTCTAATCTATGAAACTTGGCAAAATGCATATATTTTTTAGGTAATAATTGGAATACTAAATTTAGTACAATGATATAAATTTATTTTGTTAGTTTTATTTAAAATTTTAGGCCAATTAGTTAAAATTTAGTGACTTTATGATCATTTTTGTAATTATCATTTTACTTGAAAACATCACTTAAAAATTACTGACAATTATTAGCATTTAGGTGTTGATATTTAAAATTGAAGGTCACCTAAATCATATACATTTTTCAGAATGTTAGGGAATTTTAAGAGACACCATATGAATTTGGGGATGCCGTAATAATACTATTATTTAGATAGATAAGTTAGTTTATGAAGTGGGAAATTTATTGTGGGGTCAATAGGTGGAGTTGATTAGATCATAATAGAGATAGTTCTATTTTTCATGTTTTTGTCAAGGAGAAGTAATCTTGTATGTCATTTTCATGTAATTTAGATGATATAACCATTTTAAGGCTTGAATTAATTAGCATTTTAAGTTTTAAATTAATTTTATGATTTTCATATTTGGTCTAAATTTATGTCTTAGTTTGAGTGAATATCTAAGCATCATAGAATTAGATGTTGTCCTTAGCTAGAAACTCTATATTTTCTTACATCAATTGGTATCATATTCATGTTTTTATTTTTTTGAGAAGTGTGCATTAATAAGACTTTAACTGAGTCTATTGGTAATCTATGAAGGATAAGTTTTGACATACTAAGGAAATTTTGTTATAAGAGGGGGAAGACCAAAAGGACCTTAAGTTGAAGATTTGGCTGAGATAATGAGAGGAATGTAAGAAAGATTGGATGAAAATGAAAGAGGATAATGAAGAGGATATCATGGTGGAGACATGAGTGGTGATGAGGAAGAATGATCTCAAGAGCTTGGTGTGGAGGATATGGACATTGCATTTGAGACCAAATATTTGAGAGTTGTGGTAAGGGTTTGTAGTAAACAAAGGTTGAAAACACATTTATATAATGGGAGTTTGAATCTCAAGGATATTATGGATTGGATAATAGATGTGGAGAATAATTTTCACTATGATTTTATGGAATAACATAAGAAGGTAACATTTTATTGATCAAAGTTGAAGAGCCATGCTTCTTTATGGTGGGATCATGTGGATTTTGAGAGATAAATGAAAGGTAAGAAGAAGATATAATATTGGGTTAGGATGGTGAAAAAATTAAAATAAAAATTTATCCCTTTTAACTATCAAATGAGTCTATTCATAAAACTATAGAATTTGATATAAAAGGATATCAGTATTAAATAGTACATAGAGGAGTTTTATAGACTCACTATAAGGTTTGGATATATAAAGGATCATTAGGAAAAGATGGAAAGGTATGTGATGTGAGAATCATATAGAATTAAGGATGACAAAGATTGAGACTGTAGAATGAACACACCTGACCACTAAATCAAGAAATCACAATGAGAGTAGAAACTATAATAGAATGTATTAGTGAAGAAGGCAAAGCTTAAAAAAATACTTTTGGAACACACCCAAGTATAAAGGCTTAACAGGCTCTCTGGTACAACAATAAATGTCCTACAAGCTAAACAACCTATAGAACTCTACACTAAACAATTTTTTATACAATCCACATAATCTACCATCCTCCACACTAAATGCATTAGAGGAGAGGTCCATAAATAGGTTAGTTGAGTGCAAGATGACATAGCTAGACAAGGTGAGTGGATGGGCACTCCACTATGGTTGGAGATAGCACTGGGGGAACATAGTGGAAAAGGAACTTAAGTAGACTAGGAACTCAGGGGACCAAGTGGTATGGATTATCCCATCCACTCATTATGTGACCCTATACACTCACAAGTGCATGATGGCATCATGATGATGTCATTAATCACCTAATAGACCTAATTACCATATAATCAACATGAAGTAAATAAGTGTAGTAAATACCTAAACCAATACCCCCTTTTAAGTATATATTTGGTGGGTACTAGAATTGAGTCTTAGTAACTAACCCTGATCAGGTATCCAAGTATAAAACAACTCTCAAAAAGTGGAGTAAAAGGAAAAAACCTAGTGCAAAAAATCCCCCCCCCCAAAAAAAAAAGAGAGAAAAGAAGAGGAGACTAAAATCCCCCTTAGAATATGATGTTGAAGCAATCAACACTCCAAGTACATATTAATGATCCCAATATCCTATAAGTGCATCCACAAAGAAGAGAGAGAAGGTAATTGAAAAATTTTGCATGTTGAATGTTGTAGTAGGTCCCTCTACAAAAAATGTTGTCTCTTCCTTTCAAAACAATAGACCACTAATAATAAAATTACTAAATTCAGAATCAAGTAGAATGCAAGTAGGAATCAAGATTTATATCTCTAGAAAATGCTTAAATGTCTCCCTAATAATGCTCAAATGTGACAAATTAAGATCATATATCATAAGACTAACAGTATAATATGGAAATGAAAATTCATATGATGAAGGGGAGAGAATAGAAGGGTTTATAAGTACCCTCATTACATACAAAAAATAATAACGACATGGAACATTCACTGAAAGAATGTCGATGGGAAGAGGAGAGTAAGGATCAAAAACTATCAAAACTAAAGATTGGTCTACAAATGAAATACTCAAATCTACGATATGAATGTCCACAGGAACATATGAGTAATCAAATCTCTTAATAAATGTACTCACACTATAAATAGTAGATTCTTTTGAAGTACAACTCTATGAAGGCTCTAGAAGAACAACATCTTAAATGGGGATGGAAGTAGAATTCTTAATAAGATAACTAAGGTTGGGTATAATCTCATCCTTTAGTGGTGGATTGATAGAAGTAAGAGCATTTTCCACCATGGATTTGTCATCATAAGAAATAAAAGTAGGAGGAAAGAGTACAATAGTCTCAAAAGAGACAATAGAAAGTGAGGGAGGTGTGATGTAGGTATCGATAGGATCTCTGAAAAGAGATTATAGGATGTTCCAAATAGTGCATGGACACTCTATATATTTCACATGGCAATGAAGATCCATGGAAACATGTAGTAATAGAGTGGCAAAAACCTTGTCACAAGTATTACCTCACTTATCAAACCAAATATGATCAATGGGTGTAGGAATATATCTATATAGGAATGAAATACAATTATTATGTGTGATAAAGTGTTCCATATAAGCATGCCATGAAGCATAATTATTCTTTCCTAAAAGGATCACTAGTTTAGAATCAACTTTCCTTATCTGGTAGTAATAGTGTGTGCTCTGGAGATGGACTTCAGACTATGCCAAAAATGAGTCCAATCAAGTGAAAGAAATTAGTGCACAAGTGACAATACACACTCAGATGGATGTCAAGATATATTGATAATGTGTCAAAGAATACAAGAGAAATCTGTGCAAGTAGTCATTAAAAAGGCATAGGTAACAATTATAAAAAAATGAGTGTGTATACAAGGGAGAATATAAGGCCCACAACAACCTTCTCAAGATAATCAGTAGTGACTAACCTTATGTCTATAATTTAAAATCACATTAAAGGAGTGAAAAATATCATCTCAATGAATGTACATTAGACTCAAATGACATTGCATCCATAAACATGAGCAATCAGTATAATATCCACTAAATTGGCAAAAGTGAAAACTACAAATAGGCCAAGTAAGAGAACATCAAACTCTACTAATAATGCATCTGAGTGAGTACAAATGTGAAAAATAAGAACACTATAGTTTTCCATAAATAATACCACCAATGCATAAAGATAGAAAAAACAAGCACTTTAAAAAAAATGGCACCTCAAAAGGAACTACAGATTGAAAGTTATGCGAGAAAGAAGATTTTAGTAGGAAACACACTATTTAAAATTTTATGGTCTCAAGAATGTTACATATACAATATAAAATATAACGTCTTAAATTTGAAGGTATCTGAAATGTCATGATGTAAATTCATGCATGGGAAAGCTGAATAAAAACCCATGTTTTTACAAAAAATTGTGTAACCTCACCAAAAACTGATGAAGACCCATTTGAGAACTTCAAAAACCCACAAACTTCAAGAAAATATTTTTTCATACTAATGTCTATTGACACAATTTTTGAGGAAAAATGTGAATGATGCATCCAAGGTCAGAAATGGATATGGAATTACCAAAAAACCAATAAGGATAAAAAATATGGCATCTCAACTATGTTGGGGATACAATAATAAAGTTTAGATCAATGAAAACGTTCTTATACCACTCATATAAAAGCATGCAAATATTGATGGGAGAATAAAATTGTAGATGATCATATAGATCTATAGATTACCTCTTATCCATTTGATGGAGAATAAAAATAGAAGCTCCTCAAAATATAAAATATGAAACAATAGAAAAAACTAGTGATTATTACTAGCACTCAGAGCTTTGATACCATGTGAAAATAATCTAGAATTAAGGATGGCCAAGACTAAGACTGTAGAGTGAACACACCTAACCATTAAATAAAAAATCATAATGATAGTAGAAACTACAATAGAATGTAATAGTAAATAAAATTACTATACAAATCTTATAAAAATCATGTTGGCACACACCCAAGCATAAAGGCTTAATGGGCTCTCTAGTGTAACAATAAATGGCCTACAAGCTAAACAACCTACTAAACTCTAAAATAGACATATTGATATATAATACACCATATTCCACACCAAATTCCTTAAATTATAGGTCCATAAATAGGTTGGTTGAGTCCAAGATGACTTAGATAGACAAGGTGAGTGGATGGGCTCCTTCATTATGGGTGGAGAGAGCACTGAGGAAACATAATGGAAAAGGAACCTGAGTAGACTAGGCACATAGGGGACCAAGTGGGATGAATGATCCCATATACTAATTGTGTGACCCCATGAATTCACAAGTTAATGATGATAGCATGATTATTTCATCACTCACCTAATAGACTAACTACCACATAAACAAGATAAAGTAAACAAGTGTAGTAAATACCTTCACCAACATGTGAATGTACTCTATTTTTCCATATAAGATGAAATAAGTTTGTTGGATATAATAAACATACAAAAATCATATAAATGTGTATAAATATGGAGGATAAGCTATAAAGTAACAAATATAGGACTCTATAGGTATAGGAAGGTCTTTGAGAGGATGAGGACATAACAACAGTGGAAGAGGTCAAAAAAATAATGGTGGAGAGGTGACTTGATGCAGGGATATCATCAAGACAATGTAAAGTATATTTTGATAGAACAATGATGGGATAATTAGGTATAAGGTAGGATTATAATTTTTATGATTATATGTTTTAATACTTTTAATATCTCATCACCCTTTGTATAGGTCATGAAATCTCTATTTCTAATTTCCCACAAAAATGGAAATTCAAATATTTAAATATGTTGTAAGAGTTTTTGGGTGATTTAGCATGTTATAAAGGGATTGGTCATATTTTAGATAGGTAAAATAGGTTATGTAATTCATCCTTAATATTCATAAGTTTGTAATTCATCTTAATCCATGTATAAATCAATTTAAGGTCAAATGCTAAAGGAGTTATTAGTTGTACGTTGGAAAAAAGGAAAAGACCAATTGAGTGATATTTGATGTAAGTATCTAGAAGAAAGAAAAGTTTAGAAAATTAGTTTATATATTATAAGTTCCAAATCATGAATAAATAATCCAAGGATGAAATAAAAGGTAAGTAGGAAGAGTACAGAAAGGTTGTTGAAGGTCTTTAGGTGTATATAGTCTGTGTATCAGTATTGAAGATTTATGAAATAAAAACACTTATTTATGATTTTGATCTCATTCTCAAACTTTGAAACATGTAAGTGAATTTTTTTTACTTATATTTAACATTTTTTAGTATTTTTATGATTATTCATGAGTTTCAAGGTCCAAAAACATAGAAAACAAGGTATGTTACAATCTAGATAGTGTTATAGTCAAAAGAAGAGATTATTCATCATTGTTTCAAATTGTTTCAAAATAAAAACGTCATTGAGAAGGAAATAGAGGTGTGTAGATATTTTTTTGAAGCTAATAATCTATTAAAATAGTTAATATAAGTTTTATTTATTTTATATTTTTCCTCAATTCCTATGATAGTTGTATACATAGTCAGTGGGTAGAAATCAAATGAAAATAGTGATTGTTCTTAGTAATTGAAAAAATTTCAAGATTAGAAACTAGTGGAAAGACTAAAATATAAGTGTATAGGTATTTTTCAAGTCTAGAAATCCATTAAATATGCTTTATATTCTAGAATTACCTCATCTTCATGCTATCGGGTCTATGTACAGACTATAATTCTAGATGAGGGTTTTCACTTATTAAAACATCATTTTTTTCAATTTTAACCTACCAAATACCTTGAAAAATTGTAGGAGGGTGAAATGGGATGATATAAAGGTGATAAATTTTTTTTATAGTTTTTAAAGGTAGATAGGAGGGAGATATAAAAGAAACTTAGTCGATAGGCCTAAAAAGAAGGGGTTGAGGATTAAAATCCTTTATAACTTTAGATATAATCATAAAAAAGGCATGAAGATTTGTAAAATGATAGAATGAGGTGATAATTAAGTAATAAGGGTATTTAGAGTCTTATAAGTCATTTTAGAGTAAAATATTGTCAATTTATAGTTTGATAGTTTTGTAACAAGGTCTAGAATTTTATGATATTTATGCTTTCTAGAAGGTGCAAGTATAAGGAAGTGGTAGAATTTGTTTATTGAATTCATGATCATACTAAGGAGTGAAATAAATTATATTAAACCATGATGAGGTTTAATATTGAGTAAATTTTCAAATAATATGTAGTGATAGGTCTAAGATAAGACTTAATGATTGTATTTCTAGTTTTCTTACTTTATTAGCCAAGAAATCATATAGTGAAGGATGATAGAGATCATTAAACTAAATAATTGGAAAATCAAGTCTTAAGAGAGATTAAAAAAAAAATCTTATTTGAATAAGGATATTCTTAAATCCATTGAATAAGGTTGTAAATCATAGGTCTAGTTGCAAAGGCCTAACAAGATTGGTTTGTGCATTAGACCTAGTGCAAGGTAAGAACATATGTGTAAGCATATTCACTCATATTTACATCATTATTTTTAAGAATTTAACAATTTTTGTAGGTTAAAATAGTATTCAAGTGACTAAAACTCATCAAATCAGTCCTATAAGACCTACTATAAGAGACCTAGAAGAGGTCTACTTGCATCGAAGTGGTATGATATCTTAGCATCTTGATAAGTGTGTTGCATAAAAAATAAATATTAATGGTAAGTAGATAACCCTTGTAGAAAGTTAAGAAGGTTAAAGTAGTCCTATAACCCATTGATGCTTAAAAAGGTAAATATAAAGAACACATTGAAGATCAAGAAGTAGTTATAAGGAGTAAAACACTTGGAAAGAGTGTCAAAAAACTAGATAGAGGATAAAAACTAGGGTGAGACACAATCAGGGTGAAATATAATTTCTAGAACAAGGTGAAAAAGACTTGGTAGAGGAAGAAGAGAAGTAGAAAGAGAAATGGAAGGACTTTAAAAAGAGAAGAACCAAATGAGGAAAAATAATAAATTGAGAAAGTAAGAGGATATGTAAAAATAAATAGATGAGATGAATTAAGACTTAACATGCTTAAAAAACCATTAGGAAGAATGGAATCAATTTGAATAAGGATTCTTAATAATAATGAAGAAGGTGATCAAGTTGCCAATTAGATAGCTTATGGAAAGAAGAAGACAATAAAAAATCAAATATTGGTAAAGGATAATAAGGGTACTAAAAAGGAAATCCAAGAAGGAATTTTAAGAGCATATCAAGCCTTAATATTTTTATTATAATATTATGTTTAACTATGTGATTGTAGGTATGAAGGTGGATGAAAAAATGTTGAATTTTAGGCATCAACATTTTAAAAGCACAAGGACCAACTACTAATGCAACATAAAGATATGGTTGTAGATGTAAAACATGAGGAGAAAGACAAGATAGTGATCATTATAAAAGAGTATGAGAGATATGGTAGATAAAAAGATAAAAAATAGGTGCTTGATATGAAAATGGATGTATAAATTAGATTACAACAATTGAAGATCATTGTATTGAAAATCAACTTCAAGAGAACCAAAAAAGAAAAGAATCAATATTTAGACCAGCTTCAAGGCCAAGGGATCAATAAGTTATGTTTGAACATACCATGTATTATAATATGTCATCATAACTAGACAAACTAAGGATACATGATGAAGAAAATAATGAAGAATCTATAAAAGTGGAAGAAGTATCAAGACAACTTTGGAAGGAACTTGAGAAGATCATTAAAAAGAGAGAAGATGTAGAGGATTATGATATCCTTAAAAAATACATTAATTCTCATAAATATTATTAAATTTGTATTGAGGATGAATTTTTTCCAAGTGTATAGATACAAAATAAATAAATACTCCATTTCCATATAACAAAGTAAGGAGATAAAGCACAAGAACTCAAGATAAAACAAGGAAAGGAGGAGTTCAATCTAATTCTTCATGAATAAGGTAATTTGGAGAAGAATATAGGTTTTTAGGAGGAAAATATTATCCCAAAAATAGGTCAAATACATAATTTTATATCATAAATAGATGAGCAGTCAAGTTATATGGAGAGTAAGCTACAAGGCAAGAAGCCACAAGAAGATAACCTAGGAAGACAAAGATAAGTTGAGTTCTTGTATTATTTGTAAATAATGTTTTGTGTATTGTCATGGTTTTGTTCATAATTTTAATTCCATTAATATCACATGGAAAACATTTTCAAATTAATAGATCAATATGTAATATATGAGAATGCCTTAACAAAGCCAAGAAGAAGATATTATGAGGCAAATGTTGGAGTATTGATTAAGAACAAGACATTTGAGGTATATTTTGAAAAAATATAAATATAGGTAGTATAAATGGAGGATAGGGAATATAAAAATTTAATAAGTATTATGAATCTTATGAATATGGAAGGAAATATATAAGGAAATCCTAACAAGAATAGTAAAGAGAGAATCACCATAAAAGAAATTGAGAATGAACATTTTAAAGTGTATCAAGTGAATGGGTAGCTTGAACAACATGATAACAAAATAAAAAGATTAAATATCCATCCATGGCATGATTAAATAATTTATTTCTTTAATTAATTTTTCTTATGTGTAGTTACAATAAAAGAGAAGGCAACATACAAGATGCATAAGTGTGGGTCACTTGAACATGTTCACATGTATGAGTAACTAATTGAAGAAGATAAAGTAAATAAGAGAGAGAATGACCATAATGATAATATTAATAAGTAAATAAACTTAAAATAAATACAAAAATATAATAATAATTAGAAGATAAGGAATAAGCTCCATTTGAGTTGGAAATCAAATTCTTCTCACTTGGGAAGTATGATGCAAGAACATCATCAAGAAAATATAAAGTTTAGTTTGATAGATCAATGTTGGGTTAAGTAAGCATTAAGTATAATTATAATGGTTATGATTATATTTTTTAATCCTTATAATATTTCATCACCCTTTTTATATGTCATAAAATCTCCATTTCTAGTTTCTCACAAAAATGGGAATTCAAATATTTGAATTTGTTGTAAGAGTTTTTGGGTGATTTAGCATGTTGTAAAGGGATTGGTCATATGATAAATAGGTTAAATAGGTTATTTAATATTTAATTAATATTTATAAGGTATTGATTCATATTAATCATTGTATAAATCAATTTAAGGTCAAATGTTAAAGGAGTTAGTTAGTTGTACGTTGGGAAGAAGGATAAAAGCAATTGAGAGATATTTTGTTTAAGTATCTAGAATAAAGACAAATTTAGACACTTAGTTAAGATATTATAAGGTTTTAATAATTAATAAAGGATCTAAGGATTCCAAAAAAGGTATGGAGGAAGAGTAGAGACAGATTTTTTAAGGTTGTTGAAGGTCTCTAGGTTTGTGTATCAGTTTTGAAGATTTATGAAATAAAGGCACTTTGTTATGATTTTGATCTCATTATCAGACTTTGAAACATGTAAGTTAATGTTATTTACTTATATTTAACCCTTTTTATTATTTTTATGATGATCCATGACTTGCATGGTCTGAAAACATAGAAAACAAGGTATGTTATAGTCTAGATAGAGTTTTATAGTCAAAAAAAGTGATCATTCACCATTGTTTAAAAAAAATTGGTGATTAAGAAGGAAAGAGATTCATGTATAAATTTTATTTAATCTAATACGATATTAAAATAGGTAATATAATTTGTATTTTTTATATTTTTCCATACTACTTATGATAGTTGTATGCACAGTCAATTGGTAATAGTCAAAGGAAAATAATGATTTTTCTTAGTAACTGAAGGTTGTTCAAGCTTAGAAATTGGTGGAAAATTAAGATAAAAGTGTATATGTGTTTCTTAAGTCTAAAAATATCTTAAATTGGTTTCAAAATTTTAATTTACGTCATCTTTATGCCCTCATGTTTGTGTGTAGACTGTAACCCTAGATGAGGGATTTCACTTACTAAAACATAAATATTTTAATTTTAGCCTACCAAATATCTTGAAAACTTATAGGAGCGTGTAATGGGATGATTTAAAGGTGATAAAAGTGCATATAGTGTTTAAATATATTTAATAATGGATAATTAAAGAAACTTAATCAATAGGTTTGTAAAAAGGCCTAAAATAAGGGGTTGAAGATCAAAATCCTCCATAAATTGAAATAAAATATTATAAAAGGCATGAATTTTTTTTAAATGGTAGAATGAGGTGAAAAAGAAGAAATGATTTATTTTAAATGTTTATAATTCACTATAGATAAATATATTGTCAAGTTATAGTCTGATGGTTCTATAACAAGGTCCAAATTTATGTGATCTTTGTGTTTTTTAGAAGGTGCAAGTATAATGAAGTGGTAGAAGTTGTTTATTAATTTCATGATCACCTTAATTAGTGTAATAAAATATATTAAATCATGATGAGGTTAAATATTGAGAAAATTTCCAAATAATGTGTAGTGACATGCTTAAGTCGAGATCTAAAGACTATATTTATGATTTTCTTACTTTCTTGACAAAAAAATCATATAGTGCAAGATGACAAAGATCATTAAACCAAGGAATTTTAAATCAAGTCATAAAATATATTAAAAAAACCTTATTTGAATAAGTATATTATAAAATCTATTGAATAAGTTTATAAATCATAGGTATAGTTGTAAATTCCTAACAATAATGGTTTATGAATCAAACCTAGTACAAGGTAAGCAAATCCTTGTAATCCTATTTACATAAGATTGAAATCATTATTTTGAAGGTTTTAACAAGTTTTTCATGTTTGAATAGTAGTAAAGTGATTAAAATTAATTAAATAAGTCCTATAATACCTTTTATATGATACCTAAAATAGGTCTACTTACATCATGACTACTTCACAAAAGCAAAATTCAAGCCATAAAGAAGGACACTCTTCTAGAGGAAGAGGATTTTATGGATGAGGTAAAGACAAAGGTTTTTGAGGTAAGTGTTTTATGTGTAATATTATGTTGGTTGTGTAGAGAAATATTTTCAAGAAAACCCTTAGAATAATAGTAAGAGAGATAAAGGTATAACTCATATAGCCTTTGGATATGAAGAGAGCATTGGGTATCTAGTCCATAAAAAATATACAAAAAAAGGAGAGGCTATGTTTATGAATAAAGTGTTGTTTAAATCAGCCAAGGAGGTGAATGAAATTGCACAAAAAAAAGAGTTTGTTCTAAACTATTGGAAAATATATAGGTATGTGTTGTAGATTTGTGACTCATAGTGGTAACACAAATAATTTAGTTTCTAAAGATATGGTGTAAAAACTTGGGCTGAAGTGATTGACACATCCCAAACTATAAAAGGCTTCTTGGTTACTTAATGCACACCATGTTGTATTGAATGATTAGTGTGTGGTGAATTTTTAGATTAGTTTGTACAAGGATGAATTTATGTGTTGTATCATGTGAATTGATATATGTCATGTGTTATTGGTTAGGCCATGGCAATTCAATAGGAGAGATATGTATGATGGGAGAGAAAACACATACATAATTACAAAGGATGGAAAGAGATTCACATTGAGTCCATTGAAGGATAGAGGAGACAAGGGGGAAAATGGTTCCAAATTGATGGTATATATTAAATTTTTTTGAAGGTGGTCAAGAAGGAAGAAACATGTTTTACACTAATTTCAAAGCATGTGAAAGTTGTGATAGCCACTATAGTAAGTGACCCTACCTATTTAAATTGGTAATATGTTAAAATATTATGTTTATATTATAAGGATTAAATTGTTAAATGGAATACCACATGTAAGGAGCATTAGTAATTATATGGATTTAGTGTTAAGAGCAAGTTTTCCTAATAAAGCATCATATAAGTTGACTCTAGTGGAGAATGAGGAGATAAAAAAACCCAGGCAAGATTTGTTAAGGGGTTAATTTGAAAGAGTTTAAGCCCATGTGAAATTGCAACTATGTTGATACCAAAGTAAGGTAGAGAGTGGAGAATGTGTATAGATTCATGTGAAATAAACAATATCCATATTATTTACATGTTTATAATACTAAGAACAAATGACTTAATGTATTATTCACTAAGATATATTTGAAGATTAGATATCATCAAATATACATAAGAGAAGGTAATGAGTGGAATACTACACTCAAGATAAATGGAAGGTTATATGAGTGGCTAATCATGCCATTCTATTTGTTAAACATTATGATTATGTTCATGAGACTCATGAATGAAGTGTTGAATCCTTTCATAGGTAAGTTTTTGATAGTATATTTGGATGACATTATGATTTTGAGTCATTCTAAGGAGAATTTGAAGTTGGTTTTGGATAGGCTAAAATATGATAAATTAAAATGAAACTTTAAGAAGTACATCTTCATGCAATAGGGGATAATATAGTTAAAAAATTTAATCTCAAAGGATGGGTTGAAGATGGACCCCAAGAAGGTGAGGTGATTATGGATTGGACTTCACTAAAGATTATGTTTGAAGTGAAAATTCCCATGTGTTGGTAAGTTTATACATAACTTATATTAGATTTAATGACATATGTGCACCCATCATGGAGACTACAAAGGGAGATAAGAATAAGTTTTATTGGACTATTGTAATACAGAGTAACTTTAAATTTTGAAGATAAATGTGATAGAACAACTAGTTTTAGCCTTATTGGATTTTGGAAAAGTGTTTCAAGTTTATTGTGATAAAAGAACAATAAATATAGGAGTGGTTTTGAGTTAAGAGGGTAAGTCCATTTCATATTTTATTGATAATTTGAATGAATCTAAGAGGAAGTATTCAGTCTATGACCAAGAATTTTGTGTAATGTTTTGAGATCTTAAGAAGTGGTGGCATAACTTACTTCCAAAGGAGATCATTTTGTACACATAAAATCATGATTTTTAGTTCATAAAGATACAAGGTAATCTAAATCAATGACACATGAAATGGGTTAAATTTATTCAAATTTATTCTTTTGTTATGAAACACAAAAGTGGAAGTTCCAATAAGGTAGTAGATGTCTTGAGTAGGTGAGATTTTTTAGTGAATGAGATGAGGTTGGAAGTCATTAGATTTGAATCAATGATATATTTGTATGAAGAATACTTGGATTTATGAGATGCATGTACAACATGAAATAATCCAATAAATAAAGACATAAATCTATGGTTAGAGTATATGATTCAATATGGTTTTTTCAAATGGATTAAGGTGTGTATACCTCAAAGTTCCATGAGAGAAAACCTATTGAAATAAAAACAAATTAGAGGTCTAATTGGTAATTTTGGGTGTGATAAGTCTTTGGTGTAACTAAGTGACAAGTATTATTGGCCTCAGATAAGCACAAATGTAAATAATTTTATGTAGAAGTGTAGAGTTTTCTGATATGGTAAGGAATTCAGAATGTTGGTTTGTATTAGCCATTTCCTATTGTTGATAAACCATGGGATGAATTAAGTATAGAATTTGTTCTTAGTTTGCCAAGAACACATCAAGACAATGATTCTATTTTTTTTATATATTTTCTAATATGGATCACATAATGTATGATTCTTTTTTTTTTTTTTTTGATATTGTAAATGTGCATTTCTTAATTGTAAATGTAAGATTTCATGGGTTTTCAAGTATTTTATTGGATAGAGATATAAAAAATTAGGCACTTTTGGAGGATGTTATGGAAGAAGTTGGGCACAAGGTTAGACTTCATTTTAGCATATCACCCTCATATATGGAAAAATGGAAGTTTTGAATCAGATTATTGGTAATTTTTTGAGATGTTTAGCTAGTGACAAGCCTAAATAATTGGATTTCATGTTATCACAAGATGAGTTTGATTAAAATGAATTAGTTAATCATAGTACAGGTTTGATTCATTTTTAAATAGTGTATGAGAATATCCCTATAATTATATGTGAGTTTAGGAGTACCATTGAGATGAGTAGGATAAGTGCATAATAAAAATTTTATGATCAAGTTATGCATGGTGTGAATAAGGAATTCAAGAGGATAATTAAAGATAGTGCTATAAAATACAAGCAACATGCTTATATGTGAAGGAGAAAATTCAATTTTGAGGTAAGGGACGTTATTTTCACACATTTGTTCACGGATAGGTTTTTGTAAGGTAAGTAAAACAAACTTAAGTCAAATAATATTAGGCCTTGAAATATTTTTAGAAATTTATTAGACAATGCTTATGAATTAGAATTTTTAATTAGAGTAGGCATATCACCTATCTTCAATGTATCAAATTTATACCCATTAATTGAGGGATAAATGAGTGATAACATGGATTTTATAGTTGTGTATTGGAGAGATTATTTTTTTCTAGTATCTAAAGATGAAATGGAAACCATTCTAGGCATTTGAATTGGTAAGAAGATAAGGTACAATGAGTATCATGAGTACTTGGTTAAGTGGATGGATGAAGCAACTAAAGATGTAATTTGAATGACTACATCCAAAAGTTGAAAAACATGGTAAAATTATAGATGAGATCACAACAAATTCATAAGCAAGATCTCATGGACATTTTCATTACCATGGGTGTTTGATGCAATAGCATCCAAGGGGAAGGGAAATATTGCATTAACAAAAAATATGTTAGTTCAGGTTTTTATTTTGTTTTACATTTTTGGCCTTATTTTCTTAATGTTTTTAACCTTTGGGAATGATATTGTAAAAGTAATCCTTTATCATGGTAAAATTACACATATATTTTATCTATTTGTGTCAGTCTATGTGGACTTTTAATACATGGGCCTTTGTTAGAAATGGTTTTTCAATTGCGGTATGAATAAGTTGATGATTTTTTTTATGTCATAGCACATAACACTTAAAACATTTGTACCAAGTTTAACACTTAAAACATTTGTACCAAGTTTTAGACCATTTAGAATTACTAAAAAAATGTAACATCTATTTATTTTAGGATATGTATACAAAAATTTACATAATATACCTTCACCTTAATTAAGATTAAGATGAGGAAATTGGTGAGATCATATACCCTGACACAACCTCTGCATAAAAGTTTACATCATTTTGCGTTACCTCAAAAGCATACTGTTTAATTTTCTCATTTTTCGATAATAATATGATGACTAAAATTTGTGTGATGGAATAACATGACACATGCATTATACATTAAAAAATTATATACTTTAGAGTTGCAGTGGTAATTATACCATATGTTTCCTTCATATCATGTCATTTGTGTAGTCTACAGTACTTGGCAAGAGGGTTATTTACCTTCAATAATATTTAGATGGAATTTTTTGTTAGATATAATTAATAATAGTGTAAAATTTTTGTTTCAAATTTTATGTCAATTTGATAAACTATGGTAAAGTTATGGTAGTTTTTATATCTATCATTCGATCTGAAAATGTTCTATGAGTACCATGTCTAGTCTGTGACACTTGGCAATATGGTTCTATTTTTGAGGTAATAATCGGAATCTAAAATTTTATGTGGCAACATAAAATTTAGTTTAATAGTTGTGTTGAAAATTTTAGTTCAATTGGTTAAAATTTGATTAATTTATGATGGTTTTAGTAACTATCATTTGCCCTGAAAACTTCACTTGATAGTTATAGACAATTATTGATAGTCAGGTGTTGATTTTTTTAAATGAAGGCCACCTAAATCTTGTACATTTTTAAGAATATCATATATTTGTATAGACACCCCATGAAGTTGAGGAAATCATAGGAATATGATGCAAGAGCATAGGATTAAAAGACTCCTTTTATTTTCTTTCTTTTTGGTTTTGGTTTTTAGTAGGTTTAAGAAATCTGGTTTACTCATAAGGTTTTTAAATCTCTATCACTCATTCCAAACTTTGGTCATTTAAGCTTAATAAATATTTTCCTCTTAAAATTGTATTCTTGAAAATTTAAATCTGTAAAGGACATTTGAAGGGTTTTTCTCATATCCTAGTGCAACCAAAGGTCATGATCCTTTCTTGGAGGTGTCAAACAAGTCTTAGATGTATTTTGGAGTAGTCATAATTTCTTAGTTTATAATTGATCATGTAAAACTCAATTAAGGTTAAGACTTAGGTTGAGTATTATAAGTTATTTAGATAGTTTGAGGAATTTTTAGAGATTTTTAGGAGGATAAAACAAGAAAGGATTCTAGAAACTCTCAAATTTGGAGAAAAATTAAGATAAAAGTCTAAAAATTGGGGTTGTAAATAGGACTTATGTATAAATTTATCTCCAAAAAATGAAAAGTTACTTCATTTAAGTTTATTATTGAAAAATAAAGATAATAATTAATGTAAGTGATTTTTATTTTTATTCTTGGAATCATATTATTTGTTCGTAAAGAGTTTTCATTCATTTTCAAGTCTCAAGACACAAGACAAGTCTTTTACAATTAAAGAAATGTACATTTACAATTAAGAAAACTTTGTTTTATTCACTTTATAGGATTTATCAAGGTGCCAAATTGATTTTAAGAGTATGATATATATGGTAATAATTATTTGCAATTTAAATATTCTAAAAAAAGGTATCAAAACTCATTTTTCACTTGATTTAGTGCTCTTAGCCTATGTATAGGTAGCTAGGGTTTTAGTGTACTAAAATCATCATAACAAAAAAATTAACCCTTAAATTTTCATGAAATTTTGTGGAGAGGTGTGTTAAGATGTTTTATAAGGTCTTAAACTTGATTAGATAATTTTTGAGGCATACAGATCAAGATATTTAAAAAACACTAGAAACACTAAAATCATCATAATTTGAAAATGACATAGTCAAATGAAATGAAAATTTTTAGAGAGGTGAATGAATGTAAATATGAATTTTTAAAGTTATTTTCAAGGTTTGAGGACACCTAAAAATAATTTTATTAAAGAAACTCAATCTATAGGCCTAATTTTAAGGTCTAGAAACCATGTTTTCATCTTTTCTTACATTTTCAAGTTTGGTGTTATAGTAGTTTTCTGTTTTTCCTTTTAATTTAATTTTATACTACAAATTAAGTAAATGTAGGGTTTATGAAGAATAAATAGAGATACAAAGATGATTTCATACCTCTTGAATCTAGTGAATGAGGGAACTTATTTTTGGCTTGGAATAATAACCTACACATAAGGAGACAACTTGGATAAAATGGAATAATAGATAGATAGATGAGCTACCTAGTTTGGAACCAGTCTTGAGAAGTTATGAACTTATTCAAGTGGATGTCATCACACTATTTTCACAATTAAGTAGATAAATAAACACTAAAATTACAAAATATAAAGATGCATAAATATATGATAACAAAGTGATTATGGATTAATATTTGTTTAAACTATCAGTGTAAGCAATGTATTCATAACAATAAGTTGTAGCAGTATTCACATCCTCTTGTATACCATTTAGTTGGTCAAAATTGGATTCAATTGAGGGAGAGTAAATAATGTCACAAAGTTATAACTCAAAGGCTATAGCACTCTAGTTATAAAAAAGGGTTGAGATATGATGGGTATATTAAAAATATTAAAGACATTGTGCACAATTTTGGGTAGAGTCATCTACACATTAATTCCATGTTTAAAAAGATAGAAAATAAAATCATAATGGATTCAAGATAGAGATTAGGATTGAAAGTCTTGTATTTAAAAATAAAATTTAGGGATCGATGTCGATCTTGTAGAATCAGTGCTAATTCAGATGAATTGGCATTGATTATATTAAAAATAGACCAAATAAAAAATAGCAAGCCACAAGGTGATAGAGGGTAAATATAAAGGAAAATAGGGATGTATAATATATTCTAAGAGTGGAATTAGTATCGATAAATATAAATACTAATAAGAAATTAAATAACTAAGATAATACTTACCTTAAACCAAATTATGCGTAAAATGTATTCCTCCCACAGGTGCAAGCAATCCTTTTGGTTTATGATGATAGATGTGGACTAGGTGTAATGGACTTTTGACAAAGTGGTTCTAACATTCTCCTTAATTCTCATGATTAAATCCAAATAGCATTTTGATATTTAAAATTCATGGTCTTAGAACCAAAGGGTTGGCTATATATATATATATATATATATATATATATATATATATATATATATATATATATATATCATCGTCGATTGGAAGAATCGGTGCATATCATGAGAGAATTGACAATGATTCACCCTTTTTAGTAGGAGATTGGTTTTATCTACATTGATTTTTTTCTAACTATATGAAATTTAGGATTATATGCATAAGTTTATTAGGAATGAGTTTATACAAGGGTAGGTTGTTAAACAGTTAGGATTTAATGGGTTATAATGAGATTTAGGTGGTTAGGGAGGTAAAACATAATTTGTAAAAACAAATTACTGAGTACCTATTGGTAAATAAGTTATACTGTATGATATGGATATTTAGGATAATATAATAATAATGGACCTATAGCACTAAATAAAGAATATATGACATACAAAATTATAGTGTTTACATTTGCCCCTTTTTGTGGAGTGGTATGTAATACATGCCATGATATTAAAAAAAGAGAGGTCTAATGCCCCAAGTTTATGTGAGGAAGTATCTCCCCTCAAAATAGGAGTCGGCATAGGATGATGAGTAGGCGATGGGTTTGAAAGATGGATTAATCAATGGGATGGATAGATAACAAATGAGAGATAATATTACAGACGTTTAATATTAAGTAAACTAATAAGGTATGAGATAATATAGGTAGAGATGCCCCAAGGTAAATCAAATAATAAAATGTCAAGCTATGAATAAGTGGGATTTAAACAAAGGCTAAAAAAGATAACAAGTGATACGATTTGGCTAACCAAAGCATCCTATTAGGAATAAATATAGAAATTGATGAAAAATAATTTCATAGAATTGCAATAATAGATATGATTAGAGATGCATAAAGAATAGAAATAAACATACATAATAAGCAAACTAGATTTAATGTGGTTCACCTAATGTGGGCTATATCCACCAAAAAACACATGCTTATATTTTATTACAAACCACTAGGGTAAAACCACTCTTAGGTTTATTTACACAACTACAATGCATAAATATTGTTTGGAGTTTTACTCAACAAACCATCCTAAATTCACACACTCTATTCTTCCTTTTCAAAACCCTTGTTCTCATGATGTATTACCTATGAAATATCTATCTATACATAATACATCAACAAAGAGGTATTACAAAATAATGGGTACCAAAACCATGGGCAAAGTCAACCCAAAATAGTTTCCCATTAAAGGGGGTCCAAATTTTTTTTTGGGGGCTATCTCCCTTGAACCCCGATGAGAATACATGTAGAGTGTATAGTAAATTAAAAATGTACAGTATTTGAAAATACATTGTAATTTAGAAATAGGTCCACAACACAACAATCTCCCACTTGGAGACTAATTTCCTTTGAGTAGGCTTCTCAACCCTTCGCTATCAACTATGAAGGCCAATTGAAACTGAGCATAACTTCAATTTCTCCCTTATAACCACCTTGGTCATCATGTCTATAGGATTTTGACTGGTATGAATATTTTCCATCTTTAACTTCTCTTCCTCCAAAGCTATCCTAATGAAATAATACCTCAACTATATATGCTTCATCCTAGAGTGGAAAGCAGAGTTCTTTGCTAGATGTATAACACTATGACTATCACTATATAGCTTCCATTTCTCATAATTATGACCTAACTCTTCAAGAAATTATTATAACCAAATCATTTATTTACTTGCCTCTATGACAATAACATACTTAGCCTTCGTGGTTCACAAAGCCACAAGATTTTGTAGTCATGAAATCCAGTTCACCATTGTGTCACCTATAGTAAATACATATCCTATTATACTCCTACTATCTAAATCTCCATCCATGTCTGAATCTACATAACAATTCAAAGTGGTGTCCAATCCACCATAACTTAAAACTATCCCCATGGTCCCTCTTAAATACCAAAGGATGGACTTCACTATTTTCTAGTGTTCTCTACTTGGAAAAATCATGTACCTATTTATTACTCCTATTGCATGGGTAATATCTAGCCTAGTACACACCATGACATACATCAAGATACCAATGGCTGATGAGTAAAGTACATGTGAAATCTGGACTCTATCCTCCTTTATTGTAGGACACTACTCCTTTGATAACTTGAAATGACCTATCAAAGGAGTACCAATTAGCTTAGCATCTTGCATACTAAACCTCTCTAAGACATTTTTGATGTACTCTTCTTAGGATAAATTCATCATTATTTCCTTCCAATCCCAAGTTATTCTCATACCAAGTATTTGTTTTTCTACTCCTAAATCCATTATAGCAAAGGAATTACTATGTTGTTCCTTGAATACCTTTATTTCCTCCATGTTCTTACTTGTAACTAAGATGTCATCCACATACAGACAAAGGATGATGGAATCACCATCATCAAATTTCTTGATATATACGCAATGGTCTAAATGACACCTAGAGTATCTTTTCTCCATAAAACTATCAAATTTCATGTACCATTGTCATGGAGCTTACCATGTTCTTCTTCCATATGACCTCATATCCCTATGACTACTCCATATACAATTCCTCCACCAAATCACTATGAATGAATGTAGTCTTCACATCTAGCTTATGCATTTACGAGTCTTCCATTACCACTATCCCAAGAATAGTCCTACTAGAAGTCATCTTTACCACTAGGGAAAAAATCTCATCAAAATCAATTCCCTTCTTCTAATCAAACCCCTTTACCACAATTGGGCCTTGTACCTTTTCTTGCCTCCATCATCTTCTTTAACTCTATACACCCACTTTTTCTACAATACTCTCTTACCTTCAGGTGAGTTTACCAAATCCCAAGTTTGATTTTCCATGAGAGACTGATGTTCCTCATCCATAGCTTGTTCCCACTTCATGACATCTACTAAATTACTTATTCAAATAAATTTGGATCTCTATTATCAGTGAGTAATAAATAATTAAGAGATGGAGAAAAAAATTAGGTTCCCTTCTTACCCTAGAAGACCTCACAACAGGAGTTTGGGGTTCTTGTGGAGTAGGTGCCTAAATTGGTTATTTGGATAGTCTATCATCTATAATGTTCTCTAGTACTATGTATTCTTTTTGGGAATCCTATTTTTAGTCCTTTAACTACATTTAAACCATGAATTTTTCATTAAAGACAACATCACTAGACCTAAATATTTTCTTGTCTTTAAGACTCCAAATCTAGAAACCAAAGTCATCCTCACTATAACCTATAAAGGTACATTTTTTAGACTTAGCCTCTAACTTGGTCCTATCATCCTTATCAATATGAAAAAAGTATTCATAGCCAAATATTCTAAGAAATTAATAATCAACCTTCTTACCAGACCAAGCTTCCTTAAGTATGCCTCAATCCAAAGTAGATAAACAACCTCTATTTATTAGATATACACTCGTGTTTATTATTTATACCCAAAACTAAAGAGGTAGTCCTATATGCAACCTCATGCTCCTAGAATGCTCTATGAAGGTCCTATTCATCCTTTCTAACACTCCATTATACTATGGAGTTCTTGGAACTAGCCTCTATCTATGAATTCCATTCTTTGAACAATAATAAAAAAAATGCATTACTACAATATTCCCCACCATTATTTGACCTGAGACATTTTAACTTGAGACTTGTTTCATTATCAACCAAAGGTTTCCATATTTTAAACATATAAAACACATCATATTTTCTCTTGATGTCATACATCTAAAATTTCTTAGTTAAATCATTAATAAAAGTGACATAATATGATGACCCACCAATAGAAGATACTTGGGTTAGACCCCATACATCTGAATGAACCATCTCTAACTTATTCTCTTTCCTCATAGGTCCAACCTTGAGAAACTTTACCCTTTTCTATTTTTCATACACATAATCTTCATAAAAATATAAATCAAATCCCTTAAATCTAGGAAACTAATCCTTTAAAATTTGCATACCCTTTTGGTTCATGTGATCAATCCTATTGTGCCACAAAGTTGCATCTACATCTACAATAACTAAATTAAAATAATCAACACTATTTTATAAATACAAGGTACCGACCTTCTTACCTCTTGTTACCATAAGATCACCCTTGGTTACCTTCCTAGAATCTGCTATAAATGTCACCATACAACCTTCACTACCCAGCTATCCTGCAGATACCAAATTCCATCTCAACTTAGGCACATGCCTAACATCCCTTAATATCCAAGTGTTCCAATTCTACATCTTAATCTAAACATTTATTTTTCCTACTATGATGCAATGCTCATCATTACCAAGGTAAACATGTCTAAAATCCACTTGAACATAATCAATAAAATAATGCTTATATGGCGTAACATGAAAAGAAGCCCCTAAATCTAAAAACCAAGACTCAACAATATTGTTAATGGAGAGAATTAATGCATCCCAACAAACATTACCTATTTCCACATTTACCTCTTTCGTGTCTTCCTAATTTTTGTTCTTGTTCTGAAGAAACCAATAATCCTTCTTCACATGGTCATTCTTTCCATAATGTTAGCATACCATCTGGCCCTTGATTTTGACCTTCTATGACCATTTGACTTTCCATGTTTTCCTTTTCCTCTAAACTTTTATCTCCCTCTACTCTCCACTATAAAAACATCACCTAAAGTAAAAGTCTCCCCAAAGCTTTTCCATCACATTTACTCACTAAATATTACTCTTATGACATCCTCAAACTTCAACTTGGCATTATTATAGACCGAGTTACTCAAAACCATTACCAAGCTCTTCCAACTCTCTTGTAAGGAACACAAAATAAGCAAAGCTCTAACTTCATCATTAAAATCAAAATTTTATAGAATTGAACATACTCACAACTATATTAAATTCATTCAGATGCTTAGCAATTGAACCATGTTTAGACATCTTCATATTAAATAACTTTTTCATTAAAAATATTTTATTAGAAGTAGAGGGTTTTGCATATAACTTCCCTAATGCATTCATGAGACCTTCTATGGTCTTTCCTATGATATATTAAACGTGGCCAAAGATGCAATGCATAACCTAATGGCCCCAGGTGTTTTCCTTTTAAGTAGCTCCCAAGCCTCATCTATCATACTCATTGGTTGCTTCACTTTTCCTCTTAGTGCAGCATGGAGGTCCTTCTGATAGAGGTAATCATCCATCTGCATCTTCCATAGACCAAAGTTATATCCATTAAAATTTTCAACATTTGATCTATGATCATCATCCATAGCTCCTAATTGAGCTAATAACCCTTCCTACGATTCAACACTTCAACAAATATAACCTGAAGCTCTGATACCATTTGTTAAAAATAAATAAAGAAATCAATGTAAAATAATTTCATGAAATCATAATAATAGATATGATTAGAGATGCATAAAGAATAGAAATAAACATGCATAATAAGAAGACCAAACTTAACATGGTTCACCCAATGTGAGCTACATCCACCAATAAACACTTGCTTAAATTTTATTATAAGCCACTAGAGTACAATCACTCTTAGGTTTATCTTCACAATTACAATGCATAATTATTTTTTGGAACTACGCTCAATAAACCCTCTTGAATTCATGTATGAATTCAAACACTCTATTATTCATTCTCAAAATCCTTTTTTTCATGAGGTATTACCTATGAAATATCTATCTATACATAATACATCAACAAAGCAGTATGACAAAACAATGGGTACCAAAATCATGGGCAAAGTCAACCCAAAATAGTTTCCCCGATGAGAATACATATAGAGTGTACAATACATTTACAATGTCTAGTATTTGAAAATACATTGTAATTTATAAATAGTTCCACAACAAAACACATATAATATTTTACATAGTGTGTGTGCTACCTATAGATAGTTGTTCTCAAGAGGAGATGTACTTTCAGGACCCACAAAGGGGAGATGCCCCAAAAAGTACATGACTTCCACAAGCTATGGGACCAACAGGAGGTTTATATCCACAAAACTAAAATGTAATAGGATAAATGATAGGATATATGAGTTAAGGTAACAAGATGATGCTTTATATTAAGAATTTATGCATGAAAAATTCTAAATAGTGGAAAATAAGCAGATCAGGAAAATTGATGTTGATTCTAAAGAAATTGATGATGATATATTAAATCAACACCAATCTAAATCTATGTATATAAGCAAATATGATGTGAAGAGAGATAATTTTATATAGACACATGGTGAGCTAAGATTGTAACTTAGATGATATTATGACATGAGGAGCAATGGAGGTGAGTGATAATGGTTAAGGGTGATCATAATGATCTCAAGATGGGGTAGGCCCTTTTGTTATTTAAGTTTTTTTTTTGGTTTTTTGTGTTTTTTTCATTTTTGGATTAGGGTAATGTGTACAGTAATAATTTAGTATTGAAACCCAAAATTTTCATCAATTTAGATGAATTAGTGATGATTTAGGGGAAATGTTACCAATTTAGCAGAAACATCATTGATTGAAAATGAATTGGCATTGATTCACTAAAAAGGGTGAACAATTAGATTAGAGTGTTTAAGGTTGAAATAAGTTGGGGTTTAGAAAATTTAAGGCTTATAGAGGATTTTGACAATAGGCACATACATTATTGTATGTGTGGGACCAAGTATTATCTTTATTGGAGTAGTTACATGACTAGCTAAGAATGAGGATTGGGTGAACATGGAGGCCATGGGCTTAATAGAAATGTGCATCTACCACTTTATTCATAGAGATATGAGCCTATTGATTGGATTACTAGAGTGATGGAATGTCACCATAGGGACATTTTGGTTACCTATAGGGGAGATGCCTATCACAGAGGAGGTTATATACAAGATACTATGACTTCCATTATAGGGTGATGTTATTATACGTATAGATGAGTGAGGTTATTTAATAAAATTGACACAATTATATGGTATAAATGCCATGGATATTACCTTCACATAAAGAGGATTTATTATCTAGACATTATATGAGGTAGAATTAGAGGGGAGGGGAGTATTGATGATGATGATGTTATCCATGTCATGTTATGCCCTCTTAGACTCAAGAGGAGGTAGGTTCTCATGGAGCCTTATAAGTTTTATTGTGGACATGTTTTAGTAGAGGATATTATTTTCCTAGGCCCTGACATTACTAGTGTAGGTATTTAAAGAGCTATGGGGGTGGAGGACCCAAAGGAGATATGGTTTAGATGTGATCATTATTTTAAAGTGCTAGGTGTATGAACATATTAGGGTGGTGTGACATATTGGTACTACATGGATACACTAGTATGAGAATACCTATAGTGTTGCCTTCCTTCAATAGAATGAAAATTTAGTACAAGCTTATATAAATTGTGTGGCATGAGACCTAGAATATTATTGAAGAGTCCTCGATGGGCTACAGGATGGAGATATCATTTAGAGGCCTTACATCATATTTCCTACATGGATTGTGATAGAGCCAGAGATATAAGACATTCAAACAGAAAGGTGTCTTTTAGGGAGGAGGATGGACTAGACAATTTTTTTCCATTTTGGGAGGGTGAGGAAATAGTTTGGTTTGATATAGAATATAACATGCACCCCATGAGTCTATAAATAGGATGAGATAGATCTTAGACTCTTAGATCCAGATACTAAAAATATTCTAGTAGGACTCAATGAGGATGTAACAAGTTTAGATGTAAATTATGTAGGGTATACTTTAGCATTCTTAGTGTGGTGGGTAGGGAAACTAGATACTAGGAAAGAGAGGGTGGTGCAACCTCGATAGGATGGAGTAGATGAAGAGATGTAGGATGTACAGGAGGAGGGAGGAGGAAAGGAGAAGGATATGGGAGAGGAAGGAGAGAAGGGAGAAGAGGGAGAAGAGGATGAGATAGATATCATAAAGATTATTGTTGGGTTGGATACACTAAAATATCAGTGTATTACATTATAGGTATAGGTGACCATAGTGTAGGGGCACTCACTATTGTGTAGATGGATCGAGATAGTCTTTAGAACAGATTTAATTATTTTAAATTGGAGTATGACACCCTTAGATTGAGTCATGATATATAATTTGAGGCTTAATAATCATGTATAGAGGTAAAGCTTACGATGAGGGGATGGAGGTGCCACAAGGTAGATAGTTACAAGAGTGGTTGGGCTGAGTATAGGATAGGTAGGGTTTTTAAGTGTAGATAGGTACTAGGAGTTAGAAGCCAAGATGAGATACTATGAGTATATCTCACTAAATTTATATCCATATATTCCATGGTATCACACCCATTTGGCCACACATAGCATATCCTTTAGATAGATGCATACAAATTCAATCAACATAGGGAATTTATCCTGCAAGAGATATTAGAGGAGAGATAGATAAGGAGATGGAGGAGGGGATGGGATCATAGACACAAGTTGAGCTATTGGGAACATCCATCTGAGCCATCTATAGTTTATAGAGTAGCTCATTTTTTATATCTAGTGTACTACCTAGAGAGCCACACACTATATATATTGAGATTTATGATGTACACTTGAGCATTTATATATATAGATACATGATTTTGATTATGAGTTTTGATGTTTATATTTTGTGTTATATGGATTTTATTATATTATGGATTTGAAATGTTAGGGATCATGAAGTTAAATTTTTGATGCTTTGGATTTATATTATGTGATTATGGATTTAGCTAATTAGACGATGTGATACATCTATTATGATTTTTAAATGTTATGGATTTATATTTTAAAAAGTATGGATTATGTTACTATGGATGTGGATTAGATTATTGATTATATTAGATTATGGATTATATATTTTATGTTATGTTATTAGGGGTTTGATTAAATTATGGATTATGGATTTATGTGAGAAGATTAGATTATGGATTTTAAATGTTATGAATTTATATTTAAAATGTTTATGGATTATGTTACTATGGATGTGGATTAGATTATTGATTAGATTAGATTATGGATTATGGATTTATGTGATGTGATTATAATATGGATTTTGGATTACTTGATTAGGATATTCTTATACTTTGATTATGATATTCTTATACTTTAATTAGTATATATGTGGCTATCCATGTTTTTAGATAATTAATTAGTACAATTTTTATTTACCTAGGATAAAGAGACACAATGGTTTTGTTTCTCATTACTAGCTCATTCCAGAATCTAAGAAAACCTCTTGTAATATATGCTTGTGCATCCTTAACTGACTATTAATAAAATATCCTAACAACCTTAGGTCAACTACATTCAGGATCTATTGGTTTGAGATGGGATTTTCTAGGGATTTTCTTTAAGATTTTGATAAAAAGTGGATTTTTTAAGAAGATGATTTCACCTTGTATACCCAAAACTAAGGATGATCTTAGGCTCCTTTTGTGCCAATCCATGTAGACTAATCAGTGCAAGAAGTCTACTAATTTAAATAAATCTTATCAATGAGAAATTTTTTTTTAGGATATGTTATGCATGATAGTCATCCTTTGGGGGATTGGTCTATATTTTGAGAGATGTTTTTTTAACAACCAATTATTCAAGTTGATGTATATGTGTATATATTTTTTTAGATTTTACAACTATCCTTTCAGGGATGAATCTATTATTTTTTCCTTTTTTATAGAATTTTTTCATTGCTTAGTTTTTTCTTTTGATCCCAGTGTTTTTAATTTCTTATGGATTGGCCTAAGGTAACCTAAAATAGTTCCCCAAAGCTTTGTTTCACAATATGATTCTCTTATTCTTGAAATGAACTATTGATGTGATAGGGAGAAGTTTTAAGAAATAATTATTTAGGATACCTTCCCATTATAGGCGGAACCTATCCAATTAGAGCATGCTATGAATGGAGCTTGGGTATTGCATTTCAAGGTTAGAATAGACAATGCTACCAGATAACCACATGAATTTATATACCATTATTTGGTAAATGAATGCGATAAGGTTTTATCTAAATAAACCAAGAGAAAACAAACTAGGTTGACCAATGTGATTAAGACATATTAATAGTGAAAATGATGTAAATTCAATGCATTAAGACATTCTCATTCCAATTTTACATCAAAATAAGACAAATGATATTCCCCAAATTCATATTTATGGGTGATAATATATGGTACAAGCCAATTTGTAGAAAATTTTCCTCATTTTCTCTTTTCCATATTAGTGACATGTTGATTTTATTTTAAGACATGGTTGACAACATTAAATTCACATTATTTTAAATGTTTATTATAGTCATTATTTATTCATTATTGATATACATGGATATGATCAAGGGTAAATGATCGATACTCATCTAAGATCTCAAGTTGGGATAATTGATCTTGATGGAATTCATCCTTAGAAATGATATATTTAAGGGATATTCCAAGGGAAGGAATGTGAAACTCAAGAGGAAGTACAACTTTGGTACCATAAACTATATAGAAAGGAGTAGCACCCATATGGGTTCAAATACTAGTTTGATAAGCCCATAAGGCAAAGGGAACATGAAGATGCCAAATTTTTGATGCTTCATTAATGACTTTAGTTATTATTTTGATAAGATTTTTATTAGATACTTTGGCCTATACATTATCTTGAGTATATTAAGGTGATGAGACGTTTTTCTTAATTTAAAAGATTCACAAAGCTCTTGAACATTTTTGTTTTTAAAAGTTTTTCCATTATCTTTGATGATCTTATGAGGAACACCAAAGTGATAAATAATATGTTAATTAATAAACTCCATAATTTTTCCTACTTTGATTGATATAATAGGGATATCCTCCACCCACTTAGTGAAATACTCAATGACAGTAATGATAAATCTATGGCACTAGGAAGATTTAAGATTGATTTGACCTATAAGACTGAGCTCCCATTGGGAAAATGGCCAAAAGTCTTGTGTTATCTATAATACATGACTAGGGACATGTGATAGGTTGGTATGCTACTATAATTTTATCAAGTTATTAATGTAATTTCAATAATCTTAAGTGGACTGATAATATCCCAATCATAAGATTATCTTAGCAATGGTGTAACCAATAAAATGTCCACCACATGACTCATCATGAGCTTCTTTAATAATGAGGTTAGCTTAATGATTTCGGAGACAGTGAATAAGGATAGCATCAAAACCACACTTATATATAACACCACCCCAAATATAACAAAAAATGTGATGTGATGCTATAAATCTCACTTTCCATTTCTAGATAAATTTGGAAGAATAATCCCCATTGATAAATATGCAAATATCTACGCATACCAAAGATCTAATGGATTTTCCTATACATTATGGATGTAAGGAAGATCATATTTGGTAAAATAAGGTTGATTAACATTTTTTATGAGGAAAAATAACTTAGACTCATGAGATGAAGATGGGATAAATGAGGCCAAATAATCCATGGTATCCACAAATTTATTAATTGATCGAGGAGTGGCTTGGATAGCATAATGCACAAAAGTAGTTAGTAATTAATCATCCAAGGTATTATACTTTTGAAGGGTATAATTTTTAAATTGATATATAACTTTAATATAGTTTACCACAAGCTATGAATCACCATAGATATTAAGTGTTTTAATACCTAAAGCTAAAGTAGTTTGGAGACCTGTGATCAAAGCCTCATACTCTGCCATATTATTGGTGAATTCAAAATCAAGATTAAAGATAAAGGTATAGGTATTCCCTCTAGAGGGATTATGATAATTATAGATCCTCCACCACACTCACACTTGGATCCATCAAATAATAGAGTCATTTGATATTGCATATTTACTTGAGATGTGGAGGCTATGGATTCATCTCGGAATTCATAGTTAATTGGTTGATTATCAATAAGAGGTGCCTCATCAAGCTAATCAGCTATGATCTACCCTTTAAATATTTTTTGGTGGATAAATTCAAGATCAAATTCTACTAAAATCATGAGCTATTTGGCCATTCGCTGATTTTTATAAGGCTTTGAATGCATAATTTTTAGGGGGATTGATGTTCATGATCACAGAGGTTTTGTGATTGAGTAGATAATGGTAAATATTAGAAACCATAAAGACTATATTTAAGCATAAATTTTATGTGTGCATATATAATGCCTAATTTTCATTGATTTTGAGACTTATATAATAAACTTCATGTTCTTTATATTGCTCATTACGATGAACAAGAATGGCTTCTATGGCATAGTCTATAGCTGAAATATATAATAAGGAAGCTTACCCTTCCTTGGGAGGAATGCGAATTAGTGGTGAGAGAATGTAGAATTTAAGGGAATAAAATGTATCCTAAAAACTAAAGTCCTAATTTAATTATATATCTTTCTTTAGGAGGTCATGGAATGGTTAACATTGATTGAATAGTCACAAGATAAAATGATGAATGGTTACAATTTTCCGTGTCAACTAGAGTTTCTCAAGATTATATGGGGTAAAATTTATATATTATATTTGATCTTAGTAGAAATGACTTTTATCCCTTGAATAAAGATGATAAAACCTAAAATCTTACTTGTTAAAACCCTAAAAATGCATTTTTTGAAATTAAAATGGACACAAAACTAGATTAGGTGAGTGAAGTTTATTTTAATCACTAAAAGATGGTATTTTCATATTTTTGATTTATCGAGGAGATCATCCACATAATATACAATGATTTTATGGATTTTATCATGGAAGATAGAAGTCATGTCCCTTTGATAAGTGACCTCA
This sequence comes from Torreya grandis, assembly GCA_037957365.1. Taxonomy (NCBI): domain Eukaryota; kingdom Viridiplantae; phylum Streptophyta; class Pinopsida; order Cupressales; family Taxaceae; genus Torreya; species Torreya grandis. Next base: position 2,558,594 of record JARHVA010001367.1, read on the forward strand.
ACATTATTTAATCCAAAAATAATAACCTGATAGCAGAAGGTCCCCTAAGTAATAATAAATGAAGTCTTATATTGATATTTTGGTGTAATAAGGATCTAATTGTATCCATAGAAACCATCCATAAGTGAAAAAATTTCATGACTAGATATTAAGTCCACTAATTGGTCAATATTATAGAGAGGGAAATCATCATTACAACAAGTGAGATTAAGGTCATGAAAATTAGTAAAAAGGTATAGTCCTCCTTTAATATTTATGATAGGGATAATATTAGATACCCATTGAAGGTAATCAATAGGTTGGATAAATTTTATGGATAAGATACATTGTAACTCTTCCTTGGATAAGAGTGAAATGTAAGGATTCATATTTTGAAGCTTTTTATTTATAGCCTTGGAATTAGGGAATGTGATAATGTTATGGATAAAAATAGTAGGGTCGATACTAGGCATGTCACTATAAGACCAAGTGAATGTTTCACTATGATCTACCAAAAATGTAGTGAAATCTTGGTGTTCCTAAGGATCTAAATATTTTCTAAATTTAAAAAAAATTAGAGCCGCATGAGATCCTATGTTAATGTTGAAAATAGCCTCATTTAATATACTAGATGTTTTAAATGGGAGAGAATTACATACATGGGAGTTATTTGTTCCTAAATGATTAAGATCAACACATTGTCTTGGTACTAAATAACAGGGATGGTTATAAAATCTTGCCCTATCATGTTTGTGTAGAAAAGAGGAATGGTTTTGGCCTCCCCATCATAATGATAGATGAGAAGTTCTATAGTGATGGAATTAACTAAAAACAAGTTTGGAGGAATAGATACAATGTCATCTATTGCAAAAGGGTGTTAGATGTTGAGGAGGGCATTTCCTCTTTGATAATAGGTAAAAGAGTAGTTTTTAGGGTATTTATGGGGTTTTTGTTAAAATAAAGGTCATGATTTTCATGGGGCTTCCTAAAATCTCCTAATGTGACATCATTAACCCTTTTTCATAGTGTCTTATTCCAAAACCCTTCCAGGTACACCATTGTAGGTATGTTTTTGTAAATTGGGGTTTGTCTAGGAATGAAAATTTTGAGGTGAATGGTTTGGCATGGGTTTGGTTAGCAATAACTAAAGAAGGCTAATCAATCCCCCATATATCAAATGAGTGTGAAGGAAAGGTTGACTAAAGGGAGTGAGCTCTCCTCGATTAGGACAATACGTATGCTATTTATCTAGACACCCATATTCCTAAGGAGTGTGGAGAGTGTTGATTGTTAGTAACTAATATTCTCTAATCAATAGTTTTTGAAACATAGAATCAACGGAATACTTGCCAATAATTTTTGACATAGGGATTGTTGTACTAGATGACACTTCATTGGATGATGATGGGATCACACTTTGTAACAAAATTAAGACATCATTTGGTTGAAAGGTAAGGTTATAAGTTTTGAATGGATGGGGATCAATTGGGACATTATAAATCTTACCCTCATGTTTGAATTTAATACATCAATGCAAGGTGAAGGGAATACAATGCATAGAGTGTATCCAAGGATGTCATAATAAGATGTTGTGTTAAAACTCCTTTATATTATGTAAATTAGCTTAGGCAGAGTATGTATGACTACTTGGATGGGAAGGATAACTATTCCTAACATAGGGGATATAGTATCAATGAATGCTCATAAAATGGTTGGAGATTGGGATACAATAGTTGTATGTAACTATAGTTACTTAAATGCATGAGAGGAGATAATATTTATGATTGATCCATTATCAATAATTACTCATTTGATTTGGGTCTGATCAATTTGGGTAGTGATGAGGCCATCAATTGCTCTATTTTATAGCCTCATCTATACCTAATATATATCTTTTTCTATGTAAATCCCCATAACCATCCATGAATCTTATAAATGAATGAATGAATATGTGTGTGTGTGTGTGTGTGTGTGTGTGTGTGTGTGTGTGTGTGTGTGTGCGTGCGTGCGTGCGTGTGTGTGTGTGTGTGTGTGTGTGTGTGTGTGTGTGTGTGTGTGTTATGAATTAATGATGATTTTTCTTTGATTATATTATACTTTTGTAATGTTATTTAACAAACATTTGAAGGGTAACATAAGGCTGTAGAAATCTTGTTTGGGCATAACATTACAAGGTGTTTGTAGAAATTATTGGATCCACCTATAGGTTGTCCATATCCACTATTGGTTTCTACCTATAGGGTGTTCATATCAATTATAGGCATCCATCTATAGGTTTCTCATAGCCACTATTGGTTTCCACCTTTAGGTTGCTTGTAGCCACTACAGATTACCTATAGTAATAATATAATTTTACTTATAGGTTGCCTACAACCACTACATAATATAGAACTATTATTGTAATCAGATCTTAAGGACACATCCAACTATCTTGGGAACCAAGTGAATGATTGAAGAGGACCATAGATATTGTACAGACTCCCCACATGCAAGGAATCTTAGATGTGCTGTCAAAGATGAGAAAGACAAGGACAATGGGAAGGAGACAAAAAAATATTATACAGTGTCCTTAAACTAGTCAAGCCTAAAATAAGTAACTTCAGTTACTAACCACCTGAAGGTTGACTAGGGTAGCTCCTAAGTATTTGTATTTTTCCCTAGTATAGTGTTTTTGGTTAAAGCTAATAAATTGCCTTATGTATTTAATGGCATAACCTAGATCAAATTAGGAGTTGAATAGATAATAAAAGAGTAGTAGAATTATAGAAGACATTGAATTTTGAATATTGTAATCCTTTGTAGAAATATTTAATTACTATAGATCTAAGTAATAAGATGGTTAATTCTATAAGAAGCTTTTGAAAGTCTCTAAGAGAAGGATTGGAACTCAGTTCTAAATGAGGAAGGGCCCCCTCAGAAGGAGTTGCAGTGAATATCTTGACTCTCTTTAGTTTAAGTGTGTTGTAAGTTAATTTCATTATTAGTTTGATTATATAAAGTATGATGCATGTGTGATTCATAGTGTGAAGTATTTCTATATTTATGTTATAATAGTCTCATAGTATAGCTATCTAGTGAATTCAGCATAAGTTCATTATACTACAACTAGTAAATCAAGTTAATCTATGAGTCAATAATTCATATATAGTGCTAACATCCTTGAAAAGCATATGCACCCTAGGTTAACAATTAATGTTAATCATACTTAATAATTTGGTACTAACTAGATAATAAGTTTGCATAATATTTTGGTGTCCTTACCAAGGAGGGTGTCAACTATTGCTTCTAGATCAATTATTTCTTTTCAAGGTTGATTAATGCATTGTCCTACCTAGTCAAGAAAGTCAAGTGAGGAAACTATGGTATCTTATACCAAATGTCTAAGTTTTTAGATGTTGATGGTGCACAACATTTTTAATGTATTATCTTACCTAGTTGGGCAAGTTGAGTGAGGGCACTACAATGTTTTATGTCAAATGTCTAATTTATTGGATGTTGATGGTACACAAATTTGAATGCCTCTTTGTAATATTGTGATTTAACTAGTTAATTTTTTTTTAGAATTTACTTCCCTGCAAGAGTTATTTACTTTTTTTAAAGTGTGCCTTTCATTTCATACTTTCTAGAGTAATTTTTTTAACTCTCATTTCTTGTTTTCTAGAGTAATTTTACTATTTTCATTTCCTACTTTTCAAAGTAATTTTTCCATGCTTAGTAGATAACTTTACTACTTTATATAAGTAAAATTTTAATTTTAGTAATTTTTATTTCTACACTCATTTATTTTACTTTTTGCTTATTCTGAAACAACCCTCTAAAACACACAAAAAAATAAAAAGACACTAACCTTGTGTAGGAAAGGACAGGACAACTGAAAGGTGTTACATAATGTTTATGTAGAGAGAAAGAGATTCTTGAGGAATATTCTTGATAAACAAGCCATAATTTATTATCTGGAAAGAACCATAAGTAACTGTAGCAACTACGAATCCTATTGAAAAATATACCATAAGAAGGAGGGATCTTGAAGAAGCAAACACCATAAACTGAAGGAAGCAACTTGTAAAAGAAGTACTATTGGCTTTGAAAAAGGAAACAAAAGTGGAGGAAGCATTATCTAAGTTGATAAGAAGAAATAAAGGATAAGAACTTCATGAACCAAGTACTCTAAAAATCAACATCAAAACAACATTCCTACAAGGCTTTCTTGAACAATTCAAAGAAATCCTAAGAGAATCTTTAGATTTCTCATATAGTAGAGAGACTATAGATTAGCAAATAAATGTTCACTATCATGATGATGGAGAGGTTGATATATAATTTGAAGACATGATCTTGATTACATTTGGTATCCATATCACAAGAAAATTAATCATGAATAGAGAAAGAGACTTTGTGGATGACAACAAGACTCCAAACATAGTTAATTTTGAATTTCCTATTCCAAACACAACAAGCATAAGACAAATGAAAAAAATCCCACCATCAGCCTTGCCCAATTTTATAGGTATATTATCAAAAGACTCAGACACATTTTTGTTTGAATTTTCTATCCTCTATAGAAGCTATGACTAAAATCATGATGCACAAAAATTGAAACTTTTCCAACCACCCACAGAGACTCAACACTTCATTGGTTCTTGGGACTAGGTAGTAATTCAGTCCACACTTGTGAGGACATAAAAAATAAATTTCTAGCTAAATATTAGGAATATATATGAGGAATAAATTATATAATAAATGGCATCTTTAGGATGACTCAAGAAGGGGATGAATCTTTGAAATACTATGTTGAATGGTTCATGTTTAGTGTACAAAAATTCAAGCAAAGTGCACTAGGAAAAGAGCCTCTAAAACTCATCTTCTTGAAAGGAGTCTAAGAGGATTTTCTGGAAACCTTGGACCTAATGAGTGGGGAAGATATCTCCCATCTACCATTTTCAGACATTAAGGAGTTGAGTAGGAATTATTCTATATCTACTATAAATAAAGTTAGGGGTAGCAAGCTTCCACTGGTAGTTGCAAGTGTCCTATCAATATTTGAAATTAGTAACCTATTAAAAGACATGAAATAGGATATCATTAGTCAGTTGGATACCCAATTGGATATCTTACACTTAAGGTAAAATCAAGTAGTCTTGGATCAAGATTTGACCATCTATTGTCTGAATTATAAGAAGAAAACAAATTATAAGTGTCAAGGGGTTTGGGCTAAAGTAGCTAATATCATAGTTAAAGAACCAAAAATAGTAGAGCTACACACTTTAAGAGGAGATGCAAATTAGGTTTTATATGTTTTATAAATAAATCCATGGGTTTAATGACCATCTTATCTAGGTATGGGACAAAATCCATATTTTGCAATTTCTACCTCTTGTAATTCATAATTTCTAAATACTACTCCTAATTAGACTAGTCCATGGATGAATGTCCCACCTCCTAATTATAGTTGGTAGCCACCTCAATCAAGCTACCCCACCACCTCCTAATATCCTCCACAAAATGTATCCCCACCTTATATACAAGCTTGGAAACCACCCCAAGGCCTACATCTCATAAACTAGTGGTAGCAGCCCTAGACACCCAATCAGCCCTAGATAAATGATTAGGGTGGATTCCCTTCATAAAAACAACAATTTCATGATTTTATGCTTAATACACAAGCTACACTCAAGCCTAATCATCTCCCTACCCAAGCCATGTAAAATCTTAAAAATAAGCTAGTACAACCAACATTCAATATTAAACCTGTCTAGTACTCAGCATATAGTGTGAACATCAATGAGGTTCACCTGTATTCAGGGAAAATTCTACCACCCACAACCCCACCTTTAATAATTGAGCTAGATCAAAAAAATTTAGAAGATCATGCTAACCCACATTCACCACCACAAAAACTCTCTAAACTAGAAAATAAAGTTGTTGATGAAGTAGCCCCACCATTTTTAGAATGTCTTAGTTGTCAATGACATGCAATTGATCTTGAATTTGATTGCATAGGACAACTCAAGAATCTCTATGTAAAAATTTCTCTCTTCTAGGCCATCAAGGATGTACCCATATATTTCAAAGTTGTTAGAGACTTATGTCTACATAAGCCTAGAAGGAAAAATAAGGATCCCAATATAGTGCATGTGATTGGTCAATTGGTAAATATTATGTTGGAAATACCTTGCCAAAAAAATATTCAGTTCTAGGATGCCTAGTAGTAACAGTATAGATCCATGATCAATAGCTATCTAATATATTGATATACCTAAGGGCTACAATAAATGTAATAAAAACTAAAACCATGAATAAACTATAGTTGAATAATATTCATCCCACATCTACAATGTTTCAAATGGTTGATAGGTCTATATTCAGACCATAAGGAGTCACTGAAGATCTTATCATTACTATAGATTCTTGGGAGTATCATACAAATTTTATTTTGCTATAACCAAAGTCAAATTTAGGTGGATACCCTCTTATCTTATGAAAACCCTTGGCTTTCCATAGTTGATTCCTTCATCAGATATAAATCAAGTAACATGTTGATATCCAATGGCAACCACACTAAGAAGTTGGTCTTCTATCCTCTAGCACAAACTACCTTTGCACTAGAGCATCCATTATGGGTTGAATAAGATGAGACAGACTAGTCTCCCTTGATTCTTATATTCACCATAGGCCATGCATGCACTTTGGCTGATCAGAAATAAGATAGAATTCTCTCTAATATTCTCCAAAATAATTACCAAACTCATTCTACATATCTCAACAACCTATAATATGTTGAGTGCCCATTTTCTAGCCTCTAAGAAGAAGATAATTTTGATGCATCTATATAGGAAACATTCCACCAGCTACTACCTTATAGCTATAGCCAAACTAGATCCATTAGAAATATATAAATGATGAAAGCACTCTCAAGGCAAATTTAAATATTTCTAGAAAAAACATTACTTATTAGTAGCAACTTAGAGTAAAATAATGAAAATCACCTAGTCAACATGTTACATGCAAACCAATGTGTTTTTGCATGGATTTATGAGGATATGCAAGGAATTAAATCAAAAACATGCACAGATCATATCTATATCAAATAAGAGTGCCAACCAGTCAAAAATCCACAACGTAGGATGAATCTAGCTCTTAGAGAAATAGTCAAAGTGGAATTGCAAAAACTCTTTATCACTAGATTTATATATCCCATCTCAGACAGTGAATGGGTTTCACCATTAGTAATTGTACCAAATAAAAATGAAGAATGGTGTGTATTCATAGTTTACAAGGAACCTAATACAATAACCAAAAAGGATCACTTTCCTTTACCCTTCATTGATTAGGTGTTGGACACATTAGCTAAGAAGAAATATTTTGTATTTCTAGATGGCTTCAATGGTTACAACCAGATTAGGATTGCTCCTAAGGACTAGAATAAGACCACCTTCACTTATCCCTAGGGTACTTATGCTTATGATGTATTAATTTTTGGGTTGTGTAATTCTCCTAAAACATTCTAAAGGGTTGTCTTGAGTATCTTTGTAGATATGGCTAATGAATGTGTATAACTTTATATGGATAAACTCACTATTTATAAAGAAACATTTGATGAGTGCCTGAAGAATCTAGACAAAGTTCTGCAACACTATCAAGAGCACCATTTATATTTAAGTCACAAGAAATGCTACATGCTTATGATAAAATGCATTATCTTAGGTTACCATGTATCTACTTAAGGAATTAATGTTGACCTTACAAAAATCAACATCATAAAAAATCTGCCTATTCCTTAGAAATAGAAAGATGTTAAGAGTTTTTTAGGACATGTTGGTTACTACAAGAGATTTATCAATAATTTTAGCAAAGTAAAAACACCATTGTTCACTCTCCTGAATAAAAATGTTGAATTCATATGGACTCCTACCTATGATACAACCTTCAAATAATTAAAAGAATTATTGACCACCACCCCTATTTTGTGTGGTCTTGATTGGAAGTTTCCCTTCCATATTCACATAGATGCTTCAGATACTACCCTAGGAGCTGTGCTAAGCCAAAAATAGGAAGCAATAAATTATGGCATATATTTTATAAGTAATATTGTATAGTTAGCATAATTAAGTTACATAGTCACTAAAAAATATTTTTTAGCATTAGTCTATGCTTAACAAGTTTTTTCACTACATAACATGGTATGAAGTCTTTGTTCATATATACCATGCATTCATTTGATACCTTATGAAAAAAATAGTTGTCCAAGGTAGAGTGATAAGATGGATTCCCTTATTACAATAATTTTATCTAACCATTGTAGATAATCTTGGTAAGGGTAATGTCATCACTGACTTCTTATCATGCCTACAATCCCCTCAAGAAGATACCATAGTGGATGACTCATTTTCAAATGATCACCTATTCTCCCTCACCCTTACCACACCTTGGTATGTTGATATTGATAACTACCTTGCCATAGGGTTACTTCCATAACACTTCCTCCCTAAAAAAATTTTTTGATTAAAAAAAGTGGTAGGTATTCATGGTTGTCTAGATTCCTTTTCTATATTATTAGAAAATATTTTGACCAAGACTGTTAGTATGTCTCATAAGGATTAGGAGGATAAAATTTTTGAATCTATTTGGGCTTAAAAAATCACATGGAATAATACTATAGGCTTCACCTCATATGAGTTGGTCTATGGGAATAAACCTATTTTGCCAATTGAATTTGAGCACAAGACCTTATGGACAACACTAGAACTTGGGATGGATATATCTGAAGCACAAAAAGAAATGATAATACAACTAAATGCCTTAGATGAATATAGACAATAGGAATTATAGAACATATAACTTATACAACACTATTAGATTGGATGGCATAATAGGTATATTAAGACCAAGAAATTCAGTGTAAGAGATTAGGCCCTTCTTTTTTATTCAAAATATACGGATCACAAGGGCAAACTCCAGACTAGATGGTTTGGTTCATTTGAGACTGAGCATGTTTATGATAATGGAGCAATATAACTCCAAACCATTGATCTAGTAACATTTCATCTACTTTTTAATGGACATAGACTAAAGTTATACAAAATCCACTTACTCAAGAGGATTTTACCAAACACATACACATGTAATTATAAAATGGATACAATGATTTACTACATCAACATGGTGTTTCACTAGATAAAAGGAGAACCAACCAACACATAAATGAAAATCAAAGGAGGACATCGTAGCCCTCCTCTAGCATGAACACTAAGACCTTCACTTAGTCTTTGACTAATCACCTTCACAACTAACTTGGCAAGGACCCTGAATAATCATTCTACTGTAGGTAGTAGTTAGAGTCAAAAATAATAATGAAAACCCTTTTTGGGCATTTTTGGTAGTTTCTAGGTGGAAAACCAATCTGTTGGCTACCAAGAACTATAAAAAGATCCTAAATAGAAAACCAACTTGATAATTATTTATGGGTATAAACTAAAAAGGAGAATAAACAATAATTCTAAACAAAATTGTTCATCTTTCTTTAGTTGTCATGGGATATTCTATAACTACTGCAAGCACCTCCTTCACCATTATTATAGGCACCTTTGTCAATGAAGGTATTCCTCTAGTTGTTATGAGATCTTCTATAGCTACTATGGGCACCTTCCCAACAACTAGGCACAAATTTTTAGTTTCTATGGGCACCACCTCTAGTTATTATAGGTACACCCTAACACCTCTCTAAGCACATAAAGGATAGTTCTTCACAAACTCTAAGCTATGGCCTTGGCTATGAGCTTGTAAGAAATACATGGAAGAAACTAGATGAGATAGAGGAGGAATGAAGGGATATTAGAGTATAAAATTCAAAACATTACTCAACCCTAGCCCTAAATAACAAGGTAAGAGCCACAACAAAAGCATACACTTATAATCTCCATTTGGAGTGTTGCAGACTAGAATTTATGGTTGTAGAGACACACATGAAATACTTTCAACTACTAGTCATTTCATGGAGATGATTTAACTCTATCACATAGTGAGATCTAGGATTTTTGGAGCACATGTCCTAAGTTTTAAAACCCTACTAATTACTAAAGGAAAAATTCACTAGGCATAGAATCCATAGGGAGTAAGATAGCATAAAGACAAATCATTAATAGGATCATGCAGAGGAAGATCACAAAGCAAAAACACCCTCAACTACCGTCTTCCATGTTCATACAACACCTAACTTGGATAACATAGATCTATAGTAACCACCTTATGTTAGGAGGGTAATAATCTCTCATCCAACTACAAGACCCATGTTTTAGTTCCATGCAGGTTATCATTATTACATGCAAGGGAGTTGAGGACATCATGGAAGGATAATATCTTATGATCTCATAATTACTCAAAGGGGCCAACTTTATTTTAGTTATAACTACCATCAAAATCATTAAATTTCATCAACCACTCACATGCAAACACTCACATGTAAATCCTTGATGTAACCCTAGGTAAATTGTTAAAAAGGTACACCATATATTTTAATCATATAAAAGTATTTATTATTTTAATATAACATGTATTGTTATTAAAATCATATTAAATCATTAACACATCATTCATTAATACCTCTCAACTCACACTTAAAACCTCATTATGATGTCCCAACCCACACTTATATCCCTAATCATGACCCCATTCTATCTCTTTCATCCTACTCATTCCACATCACTTGGGGACAAGTGACAGCTCACATGAGAGGGAGAAAATGTTGTGGGAAACAATACCACACACTACATGATCTATATGTCTAGGATTAGATGCCATAATAATGCTATAATAACCTATAGGGAAAATAATCACTTTTATTATTTTCCCTTAAAAGTACAACCATTCACATAAAGCCAAACCATGCCATAGCTTCAAACCATAAACAACCATTATTGAACAAACATTGCTTTGTTATAAGCAAAATTTTAGAATCCAAACAAAATGTGTTGCCAATTATCAGTTGAAAGAATTGATAGAAAGATAAACCTAGAAGAATGGGAGGGTCAGTTGTGAGAAGAGAACCCACAGGTCATAGGAAACTTCAAAGAGACCCAACTAGTTGGGATGTCTTCAATAGATTTGGACAGACTACTTATTTTGAGAAATTGAAACATTTATCATAACCCTTTCCTAGGAAAATAATAGGATCTATTATAGGATATCAAGCTAATATACATGGCATCACATTTCCAATCACTGAAGAAATGGTAAGTTAGGCAAATGGGATACCAAGTATAGAAGAGAACTAACAAGACAAACCCAATGGTCAAGAAGCCAGACAATAGTTCTATCAAGAAGATGAAAGGCTAGTACTTGAAGAAAGGTGGTGTGGAGAGACTCAACCTACCTACAACCTAGAGGTAAATAGACTCATACATCATCAGATATATGACTTTTGAAGGAAGGTCTTGTCTAATATATACTCTCTAGTTTAAATTTTTGAATCACTTACGACATGATAAAACCATTAATGTTCTAAATTACCTATGGAACATTCCAAAAATGATATCTAAAAAGTACCAGAAGGGGATTAATAAAGCCTTATCTCATCATGTCCTAATATAGTTGATAACCAAACATCGAATAAGCATTGTTAGACTTGACCTCAGCTAGGAACAATTTATAACTCTAGGGAATGGTGAACCTTAACAAGAGGAGGGAAATAATGATGAGGAACGTCCTAAACAGAAATCCCAATAGATTTCACAAGAAGATACTATAGGCTCTAGTGCTACTAGATAGTATGTAGTTATTGAGGGTCCATATGAAATTGCTATGGGCAAAAGAAGGAGAAGGAAACTAGTCCTAGCTCCTGATGACATAGAGGAGGAAAGTCCACCCACACATACTGAGTAGAATATTCCTTATCCCACTATTCCAACTGTCTCCTCATTAAATATTGATTCTTCTACCATCGATCCTTTAGGGCAAGAGGAAGTTCTTCCATCAACTATTATATAGGAAGAATAATTTTCAATAGCCACCCCTCCTAAAAAGAAGAAGAAGATTGAAGAAAAGAAACCCTCTATATCAAGAAGGAGACCTCCTCCTAGGAGATCTCAGAGAATTAAGAAATAAAAGACAACTATAGCCTCCTCACCCATAGACATTAGTGAGGATGAAAAAGGAAAGAAAGAGCCCAAGATTTGAAAGAACCCTAATGGGTTTGAGATTGCAGAATGGTCTACTAAAGAGGAATCTACCAAAGAAGAAGTATAGTCACCCAAGCCACCTAGATTCACCAAAGAAGACATGGATCTCCTCAGACGCATTAGGTACATATAAGAAGAGTTGAGAATGACAAATCAGCCTGTAGTAGAAAACTAATTGATTGAAGAAATTAATGTGGAAGAAGAAATAGAACAAGAGATAGTTCCTCATGACTAGGAGTTCCAAACCTTGGAACAAGCTATAAAAGAAATATATAGGCTAAGGAATGAGATAATGGAGTTAAAAAGGTAAAAGAGGCCTGAAAACACTTTTGGGGGTAGCAACATTTATAGAACCATCTATGGAAAGAGAAAGGTTATTAGAGAAACCTAAAACAACTTCACCTACCTGGCCCATAGATAGAATTAGTGAGTCCTCAGAAGCACCTGTAGAAGATTATGCTCTAGATTTGGTATCTTTCTAAAATAGATTTCCTCCTCCATTGCCCACTATAAAAACATCTACAACAAAAATGTTATTGATGTGGATCTTTTAGTTGCCACACCTGTAGAAGCTGATGATCTCTTAAATTTCCTTAAGGAAAAATTTGGTAATGATAAAAATTACTAAAAAGAGTTGTTACAAATATTTAAGGTATATGTGGAAATAAGAGAGCAGAAAGATGACTCAAAAGAAAAACTAAAATTGGCTGAAACTAGGATCAAGTATCTAAAGAAAAAGATTAATAGAATGCATGAAACTATTCAAATGTTAATGGAGTATAGATCACCTTCTAGGGTGTATGATGTCTACTTAGAAGAGATATGGATTAAATTTAGATATGATAGGATCTACAATGATCAGTCTTACATTGTCTGTGACCCTAAATCTTTTTTTTTAAGTTTATAGACATGTTGAACCTAATCTCCAAGCATAGTTAAGTGAGTTTTACATACACCAGTATGTTATACCAATTGATTCATATTAGAATCCAAATATATACTTAGGGGATGTCTAATTAAATGAATTTTATTCATATGTCTTTAATGAAATAAGAAGGAAATAAGTGGAGGAGTATCAAGAAAATTAAAAAGAAGCTACTGTAATGATTAGGGGTGAATTAGGTAATCCAAATTTTGTAATAGAAGAATGGATCTCCTTCATAAACTCAAGTACCCCATAATCATGGGTCACAAGGAAACAAGTATAAGTTTAGCATCATTATTTGAGTCTTATAAAAAGAGATGGAAAGAAATTTTTTGTTTCTTGTTCTCATAGATAGGATAAACTCTCTGATGCTTTTAAAATAAAGGAACCTTATTCTCCTCAAAACCTTAGGAAGGCCATACACAGAGTATACATGCATATTGAGCTTGTCAGGAGGAGAAGGGTAAAATTATTTGGATTGATGTTTGAACCTCCTATGTTTTGGTTCCCAATTCCTGACTAAGAGGGAAAGGTCACAACTGATAGAGAGGAAAAGAAGAAAAGATAGAAGAACATTGATGATGCTAAAGGTTTCTATATCTTTGAAGGGTCAAGCTACACTAATCCCCTAGATTTCAAATAAAAATTGTGGTTTTAAAATGCATCCAAGGCTTACTCAAGGTCAAGTAAGAGGTTAAGTAGGGGGTGTGATGAGGCCATCAATTGCTCTATTTTTTAGCCTCATCTATACTTAGTATATATCTTTTTCTATGTAAATCCTCATAACCATCCATAACACACAAATTAATGAATGCATTTATGATTTTGTGTGGTCATTGATATATATATATATATATATATATATATATATATATATATATATATATATATATATATATATATATATATATAGTATGTTATGAATTTATGATGTTTTTTATTTGATTAGATTATACTTGTGTAACTTTATTTAACAAACATTTGAATGGCAACATAAGGCTACAAAAATCTTATTTGGGTACAACACTTATAGGGTACCTATAACAACTATTGGCTCCACCTACAAGTTACCCATACCCATTATTCGTTTCCACCTATAGGGTACCCACAATAGCTGTAAGCTTCCATTTATAGGTTGATCATAGCTGCTACTATTTTCCACCTATAAGTTGCCTGTAGCCACTACAAATTTCCTACATCAACAATAGGCTTTCACCTATAGGTTTCCCACAACCACTACATAAAAAAGAAATATTGTTGTGATCAGATCTTAAGGACACATTTAGTTGTCTTAGGAATCAAGTGAATGATTGAAGAGGAGCATATCTATTGTATGGACTCCCCACATGTATAGAATCTTGGATGTGTTGCCAAAGATGAGAAAGACAAGGGTAATGGGAAGGAGACAAAAAGAATTAAAATAGAAAAATAATATACATTGTCCTTAACCCAGTCAAGCCTATAATAAGTAACTTTAATTACTAACCACCTAAAGGTTGACTAGGGTAGTTCTTAAGTATTTTTATTTTTCCATAGTTTCATGTTTTTGGTTAAAGTTAATAAACTATCTTTTGTATTTAATGGTAGAACCTAGATCAGATTATGAGTTGAATAGATAATAAGAGAGTAGTAGAATTATAGAATCCATTGCATTCTAAATATTGTAATCTTTTATAGAAATATTTAATTGCTACATATCTGAGTAATGAGAAGGTTAATTTTGTAAGAAGCTTTTTCAAGTCTCTCAGAGAAGTATTGGAACTCAGTTCTAAATGAGGAAGGGCTCCCTCAAAAGGAGTTGTAGTGAAGATTCTGACTCTCTTTAGTTTAAGTGTGTTGTAAGTTTATTTCATTATTAGTTTGATTATATAAAGTGTGATGCATGTGTGATTCATAATGTGATATATTTTTGTATTTCTATTATAATAGTCTCATAGTACAACTATCTGGTGAATTCAACATAAGTTCATTATACTGCAATTAGTAAAGCAAGTTAATCTATGAAGTAATAATACATATATAGTGCTAACATCCTTAAAAAACATATGTACCCTAGGTTGATAATAAATGTTAATCAAACTCAAGAATTTGGTATTAACTGGGTAAAAGTTTCCATAATAGGTAGTGATAAATAGTGGCATATCCTAGTCATTAGGTTATAATGGTGATATTTTAGAGTCATGGAATGTTATGTATAATGTCTTTTCAAGTGATGCTATAAAAGTTGATATAGGTTGAGGTTCATTAGATTGTATCTTGATAGCTTGTAAATATTCTATCATAGCCTCATGATGTTGTAGAGAGTTTTGTACAAG
Organism: Torreya grandis; assembly: GCA_037957365.1. Classification (NCBI taxonomy): domain Eukaryota; kingdom Viridiplantae; phylum Streptophyta; class Pinopsida; order Cupressales; family Taxaceae; genus Torreya; species Torreya grandis. The sequence continues at coordinate 2,573,986 of JARHVA010001367.1, forward strand.
TTCATATAAATATATCTTGATCAAGAATTGATGAATCTACTTTAGGATGGATATTTTTATTCATTCTAAAGCATTACTATTTTTCACTTTTCCTAAAATATAAATTTTAGACTTTGGGGTGGGCATTGTATGAATATTTATGGTAGGAGTAGGAGCTTTTGTAATAATCACTTTGTCTTTGTCATTATTATGGGTCTTATAACCCTAGGTCTAGGATCGCATAGCTATGTGAATTGTGTCTATCTAAAACAAATGTAGATTTGTCTTGTTTTTAAACTTGTCCAAATCTAGATGGTTTAGGTGGGGTTGATATTGATATCTATCAGATCTTGTATCTTCTTTTGAAGCTTGTTTCGATGCTATTGGTAATATACTAGTTCCTAAGGTGGATGTGACCCTAGTAATTTAACTATGGAGATATTCATGATCACATTGTTTCATTAAAAGATCATCTTCTTATAGTAAGTTTTGAACCACAACTTTTAGTATGTTACAACTTTTAGTATCATGTCTCATTATTCGATGATACATGCATTTCTTATTTTATTGATAACAAATTGGTCTCTGAATATGTGGGTTAATAGGCTTTATGGGTGGTAGAGTAACAAGGGAGGTTTGAATAAGTTTATCAAGAAATTTAGAGTAAGACCCCTTAAATGGAACCTAACTAGGTTTTTAAATCTTTTGAGGTATCAACAAGGAAGTTGTATTTTATTTTGATCCTTAATCATTCACACTAGTTGTTTGAATATTCCCTATAGTAGTTACTTTATGCTTAGGATAAGACCTCACACCTAGGCCTTATGGATAGTACGGATTTAAAAGTTTATGAATTGGCATTATCATAGTTGGATGATCCCTTTCTAATGGTACATGATCTTTAGAAGAGTATTCTATAATAGTGCCTTTTAGTCTTGCCAAAGTGTTAGGTCCCAATATACATGCTTTATTTTGAATAGGTGGTAGAGTCACCTTCCCTTTTCAAATTTGATTGAGGGTAGAAAGGATATCCTCTTTAGGGAGTTCAATCCTTATGGGAGGATGTTGCAAGGATTTTCCTTGTGTTGCCTCAAGGTTTTTGATTTTAATACCTATGGTCTTCCCCTTAATTTTTATAATATTTGGCTCTTCCCAAGTTATGAGGTGAGTTGGTCTTGGGTTTGGTTGAGGCAATGTAATAGTCTCCTTAGAAAAGAGTAAGCTAGATGGGATGGGTATGCTACATGAAGGTGTTATGGTGACACAAGGAGTGGTATGTGTATCTTCTAGGATGTCTAAATAAGCATCCTCTTAGATATCTCATAATTTTTTTCTAGTTGATTATCTTGAATGATTTAAGATAATTTTTTCTCGAGATGATCCCAAATAATGAGATCCAAAAAGCCTAAGTGAATCTTAGGGATAACTTCACTTGATTCAGATGGATTGAAGGCATCTAATGTAAGGAGATCTATAATTTTGGTTATCGTGTAAGGTGTTTCAAAATCACTACCAAACTCTTTAGAAATAATTTGATCATAGATCATATTGATCACATGGGTCTTATGGTCTGAGGTGGATCCTAAATTAACTTATATAGAATTAGACTTAGAAGCATGGTTAGGGAATGGTTACCTAAAGATGTCTATAAAATAATTAGGGGGAGTGTTAGAGTTTTATAATTATAACTCTCCTTGATAAATAAGGTTATGTAGTAGACCCTTGAAATAGTGACACATATTGACATCATGACCTATTACATAGTGGTAGTTTCAAAAGTCATTTTCCTTGAACCGGCTAGGTTTAGGGTGAGATTTATCAAGATGTATAATAAAATGAAGTTCTATGATAGATGATTTTAAGAGATTGTCTAACATATAAACATAAAACTTTATTAAGGGTGTGTACTAACATGGAGGAAAACGTGTTATGGTTTTTGGGGTTGTGCTTGAGAGGTAGAGGGTTTAGATTATCTTTTTGTTTGTGGGGGTGTTGATTTTAAGACCACAACATTAGTATTACCTTTGGTTTTGTTATTGTTAGTCCCTTAAGAGGGATCAGGTTTGAAGTTTTTACTACATAACTTTACTTTCCCTTCTTTTAAAACTCAAATGTCTAGTTTGTGGGCCATCAAAAAGGCCTCATCAAAAGTTTTGAAGGATTGAACCTGAAATGTTGTTGAGATATGTTTAACACATGATCTAAAAATAATTCAATTATTTAGGTTGAGGAAGGGAAAAGGTGACTTGGTTTATAATACTCCTCCATCTAGCCATGAAATTAGAGATAGATTCATCATAAAATTGTCTAATGGCATGGATGTCAGTAATGTTCACTTTTTGTGTGATGTTGATGGAAAAGTGCTCTAAAATGATTTGGGATAGCTACCTAAAAGAGAATAGGAATTTTGAGGGATTTAACTGTACTAGTTTATAGATTGTCTAGCTAGTGACATGGGAAAGGTTCTAAGAATAAGAGTGTTGTCATGATCCATAAGATAACAAACATGTCTAAATGCTCAAATGTGTTACTGAGGATATCACTTATTTTGAAACTTCATAAATTTCATAAGATCCCATTACAAGGGGTATGGTTTAATAAGGACATTTGGGTTAATGGGTTCATTACATATTTGCTCATAAGTGAGCATATTGTTCTTCTCAAAGGTAAAGGCTTCTAGATTCACCTTCCTATTCATAAGGATATTCATAAGTTTTGGTTGGGTATTATATTAAGGAATACCCCCTAATACATTATATTGCAAGTGCTGATAGGTAGGAAATGGAGTGGAAAATGGTTATGGCAAAGGGTAACCAACTGAAGTGGCCGTAATCAATTGGGATGTTGCCACATAGTATGGAGCTTATAAGGGTATATAAGGGGACCCAAGGGAGTGTGAGGGAGCTATGTATTGGGTGGTTAATGGGATATACTACTGAGGAGGTTAACTTATAGGAACTAATTTCAAAGGTTGAGTTTAGGGATTTAAAGTTACACTAGTTTTGATGGGTGGGAGAGTTTTTGGGATTGAAATCACTACATTATAAGGTGTTGTGGTAAGAGGTAGAGTAGACATAGGTTGAGGTGAGGTAATATTTTGAAATTGGGTACTAGTTGGGGATGGAACACTAGATGTTACTAGAGATGGATTATTTAAAGGTTGTGTAGTGTTAGTATTAGAACCTGCTAGGGGAGGAGTATTGAGGGAAGATACCATAGTTGTAGTATGCCCTTTATTTTTCTCTATATGCATGCCAAAATAATTCCTATAAACTACGCATGGGGGGAAAGTGGAATATAGATGGATTGAGTGCTAAGGTAATGGTTAAGTGTGATTGGAATACTATCCAATATGGTAGAAACTTTAGGATCTCCTTGAGTATATAACTAGGGAATGCCCTCCTCCATTGACTCAAGAGAGGCAGGAGCACACAAGGAGTTCTCCATGGATGAGGATGAGGCTAGGGATTTGGTTTTATTTAGTGATTGTTGTTATTTCAACACCATGTAGTAATGAATAAAAATTTAAAAAAAACACACACACACACACAATAGTCTTTTTTATTATCTCATTTTAGTGGAAAAAGGCATACACACTACAAAAACGTACTTAAAAGACTATTTTTTTAAGAAATTAACTTTAAAGTGTGATAATAAAAAGGTGTTGGTTTTGTTACAACTAAATACTATTTAGGATTATATGTGTAGGTTTGTTAGGAATGAGTTTATACAAGGGTAGGTTGTTAAAGGGTTAGGATTTCATGGCTTGTAATTAGATTTAGGTGGTTAAGGAGGTAAAATGGTAATTTTTAAAACCAAAATATTAAGTACCTAATGGTAAATAAGTTAGACTTTAGGATAGGGATATTGAATATTATATAATAATAAGGACCTTACAACATCGAATAAAGCGTATATGACATAAAGTGAATATATTGTAGTGTTTGTATTTGGATAAGAGTAAAAATGAAAATATTGAGTTGATAAAACATAAAGTGAATGTGTTAAAGGATATTGTAATAAAAATATTACTTTTTTATTAATATTATTATCATAAAATTTTGTAGGCATAATCATATCTCTCATATGCAAGATATAATTTGATCTTCCTTAACCCTTCCCATATTTTTGGTATCATAGTAGGATTTGGTTGAACTTTAGAGGTGAACTAAGGATAAATATTTCATTGATAATAGTGAATATTAGGTTGTGAGAAATAAACTTGTAAGAAGTGCAAAATGGCACTTAGAGGAGCAACCAAAGGTGGTGTTAAAGGAGGTCCAATAATACAACCAAGGGATGTGTTGTTAGAAGAGATGATAAACTTGCAATCACATTTGGAGGAAATATAAACTACTCAAATAATAGGTGTGGTAATAGGTGATGTGAGTGAAGGAGAGGAAGAACCACTAGAAAAAGTTGTAGAAGAAGAAGAAGAAAGAATGGAAGAAAGACTCTTAAAAGTAGTCATAGAAATCATAGAAATAGGATCCAAGTCCAAATTAGAGGTTCTAGTTTATGGAGATAGTCTAAATGTTGAATAATTAGTAGAATGGATAACTTCAATGTAAAATTATTTTGAATTTGAAGGAATAGTTGAAGACAAGAAGGTCAAGTTTACTTGTCCAATATTGAAAGGACATGCATATCATTAGTGGGATAGTGTCCAAGAGGAAAGAAATAAAAGAGTTAAATAAAAAATCAAGTCATGGGATAGAATGGTAGTAAAAATCAAATCCAAATTCATGATTGTAGACTATCAGACAAACTTGTTCAAGATACTCCAAAACTTGAAGTAGAAAGACATGAGTGTAAATGACTACATTGAAGAATTTTGTAAGCTTATAATCATATCTTAAAGACACATCTAGTTGTCTTAGGAACCACATGAATAAATGAAGAGGACCATAGCTATTGTATGGACTCCCTACATGCAACTAATATTAGATGTGTTTCCAAAGATGAGAAAGACAAGGGCAATGGGAAGGAGACAAAAAGAATTTAAATAGAAAAATAATAAACATTGTCCTTAATCCAATCAGGCCTAAAATAAGTAACTTCAATTACTAACCACCTAAAGGTTGAATGGGGTAGTTCCTAAGAATTTATATTTTCCTTAGTTTAATGTTTTTCGTTAAAGCTAATAAACTATCTTTTGTATTTAATGGAAGAACCTAGATCAGATTAGGAGTTGAATAGATAATAAGATTGTAGTAGAATTATAGAATCCACTGCATTTTGAATATTGTAATCTTTTGTATAATTATTTAATTGCTACATATCTGAGTATTGAGAGGGTTAATTTTGTAAAAAGCTTTTTCAAGTCTCTCAGAGAAGGATTGAACTTAGTTCTAAATGAGGAAGGGCCCCCTTGAAAGGATTTGTAGTGAATATCCTGACTCTCTTTAGTTTAAGTGTGTTGTAAGTTTATTTCATTATTAGTTTGATTATATAAAGTGTGATGCATGTGTGATTAATAGTGTGAAGTATTTATATATTTCTATTATAATAGTCTCATAGTATAACTATCTGGTGAATTAAACATAAGTTCATTATACTATAATTAGTAAAGCAACTTAAGCTATGAATAAATAATGCATATATAGTGTTGACATCCTTGAAACACATACATATCCTAGGTTGATAATTAATGTTAATCAAACTCAAGAATCTAGTTTTAACTAGGTAATAAGTTTGCACAATAGGTAGTGATAAATAGTGGCATATCCTAGTCATCAAGTTGTAATGGTGATATTTCATAGTCATGGAATGTTATGGAAAATGTCTTTTGAAGGGATCCTATAAAATTTGATATATGTTGGGTTTCATTAGATTGTATCTCAATAGCTTAGAAATATTCTATTATAGCCTCACGATGCTGCAGAGAGTTTTCTACAAGTTCATATAAAGATATCTTGATCAGGAGTTGATGAAGCTACTTTAGGATGGATATCTATATCGATTCTAAAGCATTATTATTTTTCATTTTTCTTAAAATATAAATTGTAGGCTTTGGGGTGGGCATTGTAAGAATATTTATGGTAGGAGCATGATATTTTGTAATAATCACTTTGTCTTTGTCATGATTGTGGGTCTTATGACCCTGGGTTTAGGATCACATAGCTATGTGAATTGTGTCTATCTGAAACAAATGTATATTTTTCATGTTCTCAAACTCATCCAAATCTAGAGGGTTTAGGTGGGGTTGACATTAATATCTATCAAATATTGTATCTTCTTTTGAAGCTTGTTTCGATGTTATTGGTAATATACTAGTTCCTAAGGTAGACGTGACCCTAGTAGTTTGACTATGGAGATAGTCATGGTCAAATTATTTCATTAAAAGATCATCTTTTTTTGGTAAGTTTTGAACCACAACTTTTAGTGTGTTACAACTTTTAGTATCATGTCCTGTTATTTGATGATACATGCATTCCTTATTTTCCCAATACTAAATTAGTCTCTGAATATGGGGGTTACTAGGTTTTATGGGTGGTAGAGTAACAAGGGAGGTTTAAAGAAATTGATCAAGAATCTTAGAGTAAGACCCCTTGAATGGATCTTGACTAGGTTTTTAATATTTTAAGGTATCAACATGGAAGTTGAATTTTATTTTGATGCTTGATCCTTCACACTAGTTGTTTGAATATTCCCTATAGTAGTTACTTTATGCTTAGGATAAGACCTCATACATAGGCCTTATGGATAGTATGGATTTAAAGGGTTATGAATTGGCATTATCATAGTGGGAAAATCCTTTTCTAATGGTACATGCTCTTTAAAAGAGGATTCTATAATAGTGTATTTTAGTGTTGCCAAAGTACTAGGTCCCAATATACATGATTTAGTTTGAATAGCTGCAAAAGGCACCTTCCCTTTTCAAATTTGATTGGGGGTAGTAGGGATATCCTATTTAGGGAGTTCAATCCTTATGGGAGGATGTTGCAAGGATTTTCCTCGTGATGCCCTGAGGTTTTTATTTTTAATACCTATAGCCTTCCCCTTAATTTTTATAATATTTGGTAGTTCTTGAGTTATTAGGGGAGTTGGTCTTGGGTTTGTTTGAGGCAATGTAACAATCTCCTTAGGGGAGAGCAAGCTAGATGGGATGGGTATGCTACATGAAGGTGTTGTGGTAACACAAGGAGTAGTACGTGTATCTTCTAAGATGTCTAAACAAACATCCTCTTAGATATATCTCTCATCCTTTACTTCTAGTTGATTATCTTGATTTATTTTAGATAATTTTTCCTTGAGATGATCCCAAATAATGAGATCCAAAAATTTAGGATCCAAATAGCCTAAGTGAGTCTTGGGGTTAACTTCACTTGATTCAGATGGTTTAAAGGCATCTCATGTAAGGAGATCTATAATTTTGGTTATCATGTAAGGTGTTTCAAAATCACTACCAAACTCTTTATAAAGAAGTTGATCATGGATCATACTAATCACATGGGTCTTATGGTCTGAGGTGGATCTTGAATTAGCATGTACAGAATTAGAAATAAAAGCATGGTTTGGGAATGGTTTCCTAAAGATGTATATAAACCAATTAGAGGGAGTGTTAGGGTTTTATAATTATAACTCTCCTTTATCAATAAGTTTATGTACTAGACCCTTGAAATAGTGACACCTATTGTCATCATGACCTATTACATGGTGGTAGTTTCAAAAGTCATTTTCCTTGAACTAGCTAGGTTTAGGGTGAGAGTCATCAAGAGGTATAATCAAACTAATTTTGATGATAGATGATTTTAATAGATTATCTAATATATAAGAATAAAACTTTCTTAAGGGTGTGTACTATCATGAAGGAAAATGTGTTAATGGTTTTTGGGATTATGCTTGAGAGGTAGATGGTTCAGATTGGCTTTTTGTTTGTGGGGGTTCTGATTTTAAGACCACAACATTAGTTTTACCTTTGGTTTTTTTACTATTATTCCCTTTATAGGGATCAGGTTTTAATTTTTTACTACGTAACTTTACTTTCCCTTCTTCTAAAACTCAAATTTCTAGTTTGTGGGTCATCAAAAGTTTTAAAGGATTAAACCCGTAATGTTTTTGAGATATGTTTAACACATGATCTTGTAAATAATTCAATTATTTTAGGTTGAGGAATGGAAAAGGTGAGTTGGTTTATAATAATCCTCCATCTAGCCATGAAATCAAAGATAAATCCATCATCAAATTGTCTCATGGCATGAATGTCAGTAATGCTCACTTTTCTTGTGATGTTGATGGAAAAGTTCTCCAAAATGATTTAGGATATCTGCCCAAAAGAGAATAGGGAATGTTGAGGGATTGAATTGTACTAGTTTATAGTTATTCTAGCTAGTGACATGGGAAAGGTTCTAAGAGTAAGAGTGTTATCATGATCTATAATATATCAAACATGTCTAAATGCTCGAATGTGCTACTAAGGATCTCACTTATTTTGAAACTTCACAAATTTTGTAAGATCCCATTACAAGGGGTATGGTTTAATAGGAATAATTGGGTTAATGGGTTCATTACATATTTGCTCATAAGTGAGCATATTGTTCTTCTCAAAGTCAAAGGCTTCTATTTTCACCTTCCTATTTATAAGGATATTCATAAGGTCTAGTTGGGTATTATATTAAGGAATACCCCCCAAGACATTCTATTGTAGGTGTTGATGGTAGGAAATGGAGTGGAAAAGGGTTATGGCAAGGGTAACCAACTGAAGTGGTCATAATTGATTGGGATGATGCCACATAGTATGGGGCTTGTAAGGGTATATAAGTAGACCCAAGGACTTGTGAGGGAGTTATGTATTGGGTGGTTAATGGGATACACTACTAAGGAGGTAAACTTATAGGAACTTATTTAAAAGTTTGAGTTTAGGGATTTAAATATACACTAGTTTTGATGGGTTGGAGAGTTTTTGGGATTGAAATCACTTCATTCTAAGGTGTCATGGTAAGAGGTAGAGTAGACATAGGTTGAGGTGAGGTAATATTTTGAGATTGGGTACTAGTTGGGGATGGAACACTAGATGTTACTAGAGGTAGATTGCTTAAAGGTTGTGTAGTGTTAGTATCAGAACCTATTCAGGGAGGATTGTTGAGAGAAGATACCATAGCTATAGTAAACCCTTAATTTTCCTCTAGAGGCATGCCAAAATAATTACTAGAAAACTATGTATGGGGGGGGGAGTGGAATAGGGATGGCTTGAGTGCTAAGGAAATTGTTAAGTGTGATTGGATTACTATCCAATATGGTAGAAAATTTAAGATCTCCCTAAGTATATAATTAGGGAATACCCTCCCCCATAGACTCAGGAGAGGTAAGAGGACTTGAGGAGTTCTCCATGGATTAGGATGAGTCTAGGTATTTAGTTTTATTTAGTGATTTTTGTTATGTCAACACCATGTAGTAATGAATAAAAATTAAGAAAATAAAACAAAAAACACAATAATCTTTTTGATTATCTCATTTTCGTGGAAAAAGGCATACACATTACCAAAACATACTTAAAAGACCATTTTTTTAATAAATTAACTTTAAAGTGTGATAATTAAAAGGTGTTGGTTTTGTTACAACTAAAGATAATCTAGGATCATATGCATAGGTTTGTTAGGAATGAGTTTACACAAGGGTAGGTTGTTAAAGGGTTAGGATTTCATGGGTTGTAATTAGATTTAGGTGGTTAGGGAGCTAAAATGGTAATTTTTAAAACCCTTATCGAGTATCTAATGGTAAATAGTTATACTTTAGGATAGAAATATTTAAGATTATATAATAATAAGGGCCCTACAACATCGAATAAAGCATATATGATATACGAAATTGTAGTGTCTGCATTTGGATAAGGGTAAAAATTAATATATTGAGTTGATAAAACATAAAGTGAATGTGTTAAAGGATATTTTAGTAAAACTTATATTATTATTATTATTATTATTATTATTATTATTATTATTATTATTATTATTATTATTATTATCAAGAAATTTTTTAGGCCTAATCATATCTCTCATATGCAATTTATAATTTGATCTTCCTTAACCCTTCCCATATTTTTGGTATCAGAGTAGGATTTGGTTAAACTTCAGAGGTGAACCAAGGATAAATATTTCATTGATAATAGTGAAGATTAGGTTGTGAAAAATAAACTTGTAATAAGTGAAAAATGACACTTAAAGGAGCAACTAGAGGTGGTGTTAGAGGAGGTGCAATAACGCAACCAAGGGATGTGTTATTAGAAGAGATGATAAACTTGCAGTCAAATTTAGAGGAAATATAAACTACTCAAATATAAGTTTGGTAACAAGTGATGTGAGTGGAGGAGAGGAAGAACCACAAGAAAAAATTGTAGAAGAAGAGGAAGAAAGAATGGAAAAAAAACTCTTGAAAGTAGTCATAGAAATAGGATCCAATTACAAATTAGAGGTTCTAGTATATGGAGATAGTCTAAATATTGAATAATTAGTAGATTAGATAACTTCAATGTAAAATTATTTTGAATTTGAAGGAATAAATGAAGACAATAAGGTCAATTTTACTTGTACAAGATTGAAAGGACATGCATATCTTTAGTGGGATAGTGTCTAAGAGGAAAGAAAGAAAAGAGGTAAATAAAAAATCAAGTCATGGGATAGAATGGTAGTAAAAATCAAATCAAAATTCATGATTGTAGACTACCAAACAAACTTGTTCAAGTTACTCTAAAACTTGAAGTAAAAAGACATGAGTGTAAATGACTACATTAAAAAAATTTGTAAGCTCACAATCAGAGTTGGTAATGTAGAAGAGGATGTTGATAAAATAACTAGGTACATTAATGGATTTAGGTTTAATATTTGGAATGAAATTAGTTTTTTTTCTCCAAGATTAGTCAAATAGGCTTATCAATTCACTCTTAAATCAGAAGATAAGCTATCAAGAAAATAAACTCAACATTCTAGAGGAAGAGGCAAAAATTTTAGAGATAGAGGATAATAAAGTGGTAAAAATAATTTAGAAGTTCATAATGAATATGAAATCAGATCTCAAGGTCAAGATAACCATACAAGAGGAGGATACTAATATAGAGGAAGAGGCTTTTGGGAAAAATATTTCAAGTGTAATAAGTATGTTGGTCATATATCATATGAATGCCATGAGAATATAAAAATAATCCATATAATAATTTAAGGTAACAATCAAGTTGTTCAAGTTGAAGAAGAAAGTGTAGGATTGTCATCACATGTAGAATAACCTAAAGTGTGAGAGTCCTTGTTGATGAATAGAATACTCTTAGATCCAAACAAAGACATGAAGGAACCAACCAAAAATAAGACCTTGTTCAGTACTACATGAAAATCAAAAGGAAATATTTGTAAGGTTATTATTGATAGTTGTAGTATAGATAACTTGGTTTCTTTAAAAATGGTTTAAAAATGAGGATTGAGAATATTATCACATCCTACACCATACAAAGTATCTTGGCTAAAAAATGTGAATTAAGTACTAATCAATATGCAATGTAACATTGATTTTCATATTGGTATCTATAAGAATTAAGTACTTTGTGACATTATGCCTATGTATATTTTCCATCAGTTGTTGGTTAGACCTTAGTAGTTTTATAGAAAGGTTATACATGATAGAAGAAGTAACATATATAAATTTGAGAAGGATGACAAGAATAATACCTTAAAACCATTTAAAGATGGAAATCAAGTAGTTGAAAATAATACAAAAGTGTTGATAGTATGTGGAAAATAATTTTTGTAGTTGATAAAGAAAGACGAGGTTGGTTGTGCATTGATATCCAAACTTTAAATAGTCATTATAAACATTAATTTGACTGATTTACAATTATAAATTTATAATTTATTTGGTTTGTATGTGTATATAGTGTTTGATGAGTTGCCTAATGATTTTCACATAATGAGGAATATAAGCCATTATATCGATTTCATTCCAAGAACTAGTTTGTCAAACAAAATAGCCTATAGAATGACACTTAAGGAGAATGAAGATATCCAAAGGTAAGTATAGAAATAATAAAACTATGATCATCCCATAAAGGAATTAATTATTTTGAATGGGAATATAAATGCTATAGATTTGGATAAAGAAGATGGCAGCTATGTAGAATTGTAGATAGAAGAAGAAAGAAATATAGTAAAGTTGCATGTTTTCATGGTGGAAGTATTAGATATAGAGGTTGTGAAATCAAGTGCACACAAGAAGATAATTGATAAGGTTCAACTAGTCAATGTAGTTAGAATCAATTATGTCATTAAGGAGAAGAAAACCTTAGAGATGGTTGATATAGAAATTTTAAGAGATCATTGTGAGAGTGGAAAACATGAAAATCATGTTAGCATTAGATAATTATTGGAAAACATGCCTTTAGAGCATGATGATATGGTTTATGAGGTAAATGAGGGAGATCTTATTTTCCCTAATATATTTTTTCATTGTGTAGGTCGAGCCATGGATAGGATAGTGAAGATAAGGACTAAGTATTGGGTGGTTCGGCATATTCATTGGTATGAGAGGAAGAGTGAAGAAGCTAACCAAGTGATTGATATGGAAATGGTGACTAGATAACTAGTTGGTTTAATGTTATAGCTAATGTGGAGGATCTTAAAGCTAATTTGGAGATAAGAGAGTGTGATAAAGCATGGGAACAAGTTAGTTATCAAGGATATATATAGGTGAAGGCTCAATTAAAACCAATTGATAAATAAGAATAGCTAAAATTTTTTTGAGAAGGATTTGAGAAGAAAAATATTGATATGGATCAAGCTTATATCATGGTGAAGGACTAATTGGAGCATAATTAAAGACCTTATCAAGGATCTCATGAATACTATTGAACTTAGGGAGCATGACGCAAGAGCATAGGCTTAAAAGACTCATTTTATTTTATTTATTTTTGGTTTTAGTTTTTAGTAGTTTATGAAGTCTTGTCTATTAATATATAAGATTTATAAATTTATAGCATTAAAAAATTTGGTCATTTGATCTTAATAAAGTTTTTCTTGCCAAAACTATCTTTTTAAAAATTTGAATTTGTAAAGGACATTTGAAGGGTTTTTCTCATCTTCTAGTGAAACTAGAGGTCATAATACTTTATTGGATGGGTCAAGAAAGATATTTGACGTATTTTGGAATATTTATAAGGTATTAGTTTATAATTGGTCATGTAAAATTGAACTAAAGTTATGACTTAGGTTGAGTCTTCTAGGTTAGTTAGATAGTTTGAGAAAGTTTTGTAGATTGGAGTGAAGAAGGGATAAGGAGGAGAGAAGGAAGATAGTGGAGTGGTATGTGGGAAGGAGGATAAAATAAGAAAGGATATAAGCAACTCCTAGATTTGGATAAAAAGTAAGAGAGAAGTTTGAAAAATGGGATTGTAAATATGTTTGTGTACAAATTTACATCAAAATAATGAAAATTTGCTTCATTTGAATTTATTCTTGAAAATTCAATCTAATAATTATTGTAATTGAGTGTTATTATTGTAGTTGGAATCATATTATTGTTTTGTAAAGAGTGTTCATTCATTTTTAGGTCTCAACACACAAGATATGTATTTTACAATCAAAGAAAGGTACACTTATAGTCAAAAAAGTTTGTTTTCTTCACATTTTAATATCGATCAAGGTGTAAAATTGATTAAAAGAGTATGATATATATGGTAAATGTGATAAATAAGAATCTAAGAGGGAGATTAGTATTGTGTTATTATGATTAAAACCAAAAAAAACACACTAATAAAGATAACACCTCAAGCCTAGACACTCAAGGAGTAAGAGAACAATATCAGTAACTATAAATTCTTTAAGAAAAAGAGTTGTATGTTAGACCTAGAATAATGTTCTTGGTCATATGATCAAATAATCTTTGGTAATAGTGCTCCTTGCATCATCTCTCCTTGTCACCTTGGTAATGTTGGACTTGGCTTTGGCTTTGGTTTGGCTCTCTCAACAAATGAGCACTATAACACTGCATAGCAAGGGTGTTTGAAGGTATATTTGCATCATAACATTACACCAAAAGAGCTTGTTGAATAATGGGTGAAGCCTTATATTTATATTCTTACAAACTAACTTTAAAGTTTAACCATGGTTAGTTTTAGGAGGGGACAATCCATTAATATTTTCAATTAATAAGCATGGCTCACAAATATAGATATTTGTTGGATATTTTTTAAGTGATTAACAATTCACCAAATATGATGTCATGATGGTGACATTATTTTAGATATTTATGTGATGTCATGATGATGTCATTAATTTATATTTTATGAATTTATAAAAATATAGATTTAATAATTAATTAGCCATGGGATTTTTGCCTATGAATTTAATTAAGTTTAACCAATTAAAAAATCCCACTCAAATTAATTTATATTTCTAAATTTTGGCAAGTTATCCCTCACACATGGTTGAAAAGGTAAATTTTCTAGGTCATAACTTGACCAGAGATGAATTAGAGGAATATGATGATTACGTATAGTACATTTGCCTCGTAAGGATATATTTACATAATTTGTAAGATGCATGTGATATGTGTTAATGAATTAGAGAATTATAATGATTTCTAGGCTTAACTTGCATTGTTTACAAGAAGTCACTCAAGTGTCCATTTAGAATGGAAGCAGATAAAAAGGAGTGTCTATAGTTTACCCTTGTTTAAGAAGGCATTACAAACCACAAGGATAGAAACATATTTTTAAAAAATGAAAAAGATATTAATGCCTTATCTAAGAATAAAAATCCATGCAATGATGGAATTATTGGCCATTTTTGGCCCACATACCAAGCTTGTGCCCAGATGGATCAAGTTTCTAATGGATGAGTATATGAATATATGTTATAGATGAAATGAGTGGAACAAAGAGGTCATGGAGCTTGTAAATCTTTTAAAACACTTTAAGTTCACTTAAAGTGTAATTTGTCCAAATTTAGGAATACAGGTCCCCATGGTGGTGATAACATTCAGGAGCATGAAGTAGGTTTTGCACAAGCCCCAAGAGCTCATTCAAGCCTTGGAAATCCATGCAAAAGTTCAATCATAATCCTAAGTGAGCCATATCATCACAAGGACATCATGCAGGAATAGATGGACTAACTTATTTGTGTATTTTTTATCTTCACTCAGGAAGCCCCTACAAGCCAAAAAATTATAATGTTAGGTAGTTATTCATTCTAGGAACATCCTCTAAAATATTCATGTCTATATGAGCTTTCTGGCTCAAGTTATGGATCTTCAAAGTTAGACCTATAGATCAATACATCTATTTAAATGTTAAAATAAATCTCAAGAAAATCCACCAAATTTTATGGTTATACAAACATCAATGATAGTTTCACAAATGTCATTTTATGAGAGCGTGGAAGTCAATTTAATACATATGAAATAGCCACTATTTTTTGAATAGTGGGTCCTAATAGATCTAACGGTCCATGTTGCATCATACATATTGATCCAACGGTGCAAGATGAGTTAAATAGTCAAAGATATTGAGAGGACACCACATGGCATAAGCACATGAGATGACAAATGAACAATAGGATCTTGAGAACTAATGCACATTTGATATGTGGCATAATCTTAGATAGAGTTTACAAGTCAAGGTCAAGATTGATGGATCTTGCTCGATCATATTGATCAAGATAGATGGTGTGAGCAAAGGTTAATATTTCAATGAGCTAAGTCAGATATCTATAGCTAATTAGAACAAAGGTGATCTTAGGGCTTTCGATGGAAGTTGAGGAACCATTTTTTACCAAGGCAAATAAGTATTGCAGGATCATCCCATCACCATTGAAGCTCAATCCAACACCATTAAAGAGACACTAATATAGCCAAGGTGATCAAGAACACAAAAGGATTCCATTAAAGTTAAATATGAACCTATGGTTCATAAATTTATATCATTCAAGGTTATTTCTACAACTATGTTTGTCATTCTTAGAAGGATCCATATATATGATGAACTCTTGGTTCTTATAGAGATAGAATGGGTCTATTTGGAATTATTATAATCCAAAAAAGGGGTGACATAGTCCATAAGTCTATTTAATATGGAAACTATAGGAAAACCAATAATCTTAGATTGGTTTTCCATCTATAAGATGTACCTAATATCTAAACATGAAGATAGAGCAGATATGTGATTAACGCAAAGGGTCCTCATCCTTCAGCATGGTCATATTTTAAACAAGCAACTACCTAAAATGCACAAAGCCATGATTATATAAGATCTATGAGCATGAAGTTTTATCTTCAAGTGAGAGATGGCATGAAAGATCAAAGAAAAGGTATAGTTTTGAGAATTGCATCTAAGGGCATTCAATGCATCCTTGAAACCTTTGGGGACTTTCTCACTTAATAAGCCATGGGTAGTGTCCTAATTGATGAAAAAGGTCTCAACGCTTTCATTTGCTAGGGAGAAAAAGATGGCAACTCAATTTCAATTAATGACCCAAGATGGTGTGTTCCTTTTTTGATGGAGTGTTCCCATATTATTTCTCTCTCTCTCTCTCTCTCTCTCTCTCTCTCTCTCTCTCTCTCTCTCTCTCTCTCTCTCTCTCTCTCTCTCTCTCTCTCTCTCTCTTCTCTTATATATCCTTGTCTCATTCCCATTGAAGGGGTTCTCATATCTTAAAATTTATCATTATTTATGGGACAAAGATACTCATTGAGACTCTTTTAGAAGTTTAATTGCTTGATATGGTTAAACCCTATCAAAATATTGTAAAAATTGCCTTTTAAAGTAATAAAATCAACTCTTTACCTATCTCTTGTTTTTAATCAATACTTAGTATGTTTGTGCATGGTAAATTTGTGAAATAGATTCTTCTTAGTTTATTATCCTTTTGATTTCCTCTTTTAAGGTGTTTTCAATCTAACTTATAGGTCTAGATCAGTGTTCTACTTGTAACCTCTTCTTTGAAACATTTATGTAACTAGTGAGATTGTGAGGTTGTGTGAGTTGTAGTTTTCCTATGTTGATCCAATATGTGTTCAAGGTTATATGAGTTTCCATTTAACTTTGGTACATCACCCTTTTAGCCTTCTTGAGATCTCTTATCCTCTTTCTAACATTTTTCCCTATGAAACATTAGCTTAGGTGAGCATCAAGAGGAAGCCATCCTTCTTCGGAGGTCCAACCCCATCATAAGTGACTCACAGCCTGAGGTTGTTCCCATTGTGTAGCTCAATTGGAAGGAGCCTAAAGAACTCTTTCTAAGGATGAAAATTGAGCCTACAATAGGAATGATGCTCCAAACAAATTTTGGGAAGCCTATTATGCCCCGTCAAGGGAGTGGATGGTGCATACGATTAATGGATGTTCCCTCAAAAATAATCAAGAAGAATAAAATTAACCCATGGGTGAGATTAATCCAATCAAGATAATTCTTACATGCATTAATTTAAAATCATAAATTTTCTTAAAGGTGGTTATAATTAGTAACAAAGGTTGAGACACTAATTTCTCCAAACGTAGTTATAATTAGTGGCATAATTATGTGCCCTAGTAGGGCAAATGATTCAAAATGATGATTTACCCAAAGAAGGTTATAATCAATTTGATGACCTATATTATACAATTATTTTTCTTCAGTAGGGAATATTTGATTGTGATAAATTGGTTATGCCCCAATAGGGTAGTTTAGCATGCATAACTCAAGGATATAACATGTTACACAAATTAAAGATGAGTAGTCACAAATGTAGATGTGATGGTCTAATGACTAAAGAAGCCACAAACAACCAGACACACAAAGATGTATAAAGTGATGAAAGATATGATTAGAAGAAAAAATATGGGGTGGTCTAGATGACTCGAGATACATAATGTATCTAAGTGTTACCTATAGAGTCTAAATAGGCATCAGGATAGTGTAGTTCACCTAAAAATATGGCATAAAATAGAATGATGAATAAAATAGAAGAATAAAAATTAATTGATATGAATGATTTGATTTTATCAGCCAATGTGGAGTTGCTCGTACTTATTAGCATTGATAAAACTAGAATGGTTAATGGGTTGATTTGATCAATTAGGGTGGGAGGATTTTCTAAAGTTAATAAGGATAAGTCTCTATGGTGTAGACTAGGAATTTGACTCAAGAAAGGTGGTGAGTATTGTGTTAGTTCTAAAATTTAAACAAAATGAAAGAAACACACTAACATAACATATCTAGGCCTAGTTACTAGGGGAGCTTAGTTAACAAAACAAAAATAGAAAACACAACTAAAACATGAATGAAAGGCCAAAATGCTTGTTGTAGTAGCTTTCTTGGTTTGTACTCATGAATTCTGCATCAATGGAAGCTTGGCTTCCTTTATCTCTCCTTGGAACCTTGTGTGGCTTTGGCTTGGCTAAATATTTTAGCATTATAACACTAATTTTCATGAATCTTGGGAATTACTTTAATATTATAACTTTGACATATCAAAGCTTAAAATTCAATAGGCAAGGCCTCTTATTTATAAATTTTTGGAATGATTTGAGGATCAACCATGACCATCCATCTCAAGATCAAGATGTGTGGCCATGAATAAATCCAAATATGAAATTCATTATACAAATATCTCCATTAATATCTGGGATATAGGGGTATTGACTAGGTGTGTAAGGGCTTTGATGAGGCATGGGAGGCGTTAACCTTGATATTTTATGTATTTATGACCTAGGGATGTCTTCCTAAGAAATGATGTCACCTGATGATGTAGATATTCAAAATTCATTTCTAAAAACAAGTATTCAAAAATCTCCATGTAATTCTCAATTAGGCTCATGATTTGAATTAATTATCTTTAAACATGATTAGGCACTTTGGTGCAAACCTTGGCTCTTTGGTGCACAAACTAATCAAATTGGTCAGAATAAACTATTATTGGCCCAAAATTTGATTAGATTGGAATTAGTATGTAATATCATATGCATTAGATATGTTATCCCATTTAGGATGTTGTCAACACCAAATAACAAAGCCACATGTCTTATGTAATAAATTTGACAGAAAAGAGCAATCCATGGCACCTAAGTGCAAAATTGGCATTTTGACTTGAAATGATCTAATCAAAATTAGCTATCCCATAAAATGCATTGCCCCATTTAATGATACTTTGGCCAAAATTGACACTTGAATATATTAGTTTTAAATATTTTAATGTGTTTTAGTGTTTTTAGGCCAAATTGTGCATTTTGGTATAAATTGGTCAAAAGCTTGGTTGGAGGTTATCGATGGCCAATTTTAGGTGTCTAAAATTTACCCCTATGTGGGAAGATGTTTCAAACCATAGGCATAGCAATGTATCCTCAAATAATGATAGATGGCCTGTATTCCAAAAAGAAGATGATGGCTAAAGAAAAACCTCCAAAGAGTGTTTGGGAAGCTATGATGATGCCCCCTTGAGGGATTGGTCATCACATATGTGGATGGATGGTCCCTCAAAAAAAAACAAGAAGAAAGGTGAGAATTAATCTGTGGTTGAGAGTAATCCAAATTAGAAAATGATTGCATGCATTGATTTAAAAATGATACTAA
Organism: Torreya grandis; assembly: GCA_037957365.1. NCBI lineage: Eukaryota > Viridiplantae > Streptophyta > Pinopsida > Cupressales > Taxaceae > Torreya > Torreya grandis. The sequence continues at coordinate 2,593,491 of JARHVA010001367.1, forward strand.
TTTTCTGAAATACGGTTATGATCAAGAATAAAAGTCAAAATAATGTTTTGCCCATAGGTAGTTATAATCATTAAGAGGACATAGATTGGATAAATATAATGTTTGATATGGTTGTGTCCCAGTTAGGGCATGTTAGCAAGCATAACTCAAGGATAGAACTTGATGCATAGATTAAACATGAGTGAGCATAAAGTAATGAAAGAGATGGATAAAAGAATAAGATTGATGAATAGAAAATATTTAATTATACCTATCAATGAGGAGATGCATGTATTTATTATCAATTATAAAACTAAAATGGTCAATGGGTTGATTTGATCAAGATGAATGGAAGGATTAGCCAAGGTGCCAAAGAGAAATTTTTGTGGCTCTATTGATTGTAGACATTCTTGAAGCTGATTGTTGTTATTGCATGTGATAGTAGGCATCATGATAGAATACCATGAGGACTATCTTAAAATATGCATAAGGAATGACTCCTGATGACAATGATGATGTATAAATATAGAGACTAAAGAATAATGTGCTCAAGGAATCACCCAATCAAGGCACATAGACTAAATCAAGCCACCAGTGTTAGAAGCAAACAAATAGGAAAGTAAACAAACAAAAAACAAATAGAAAGAACACAAACAAACAAATAAATTGAAATAAACAAACAAACAAAAAGCCTAAAAATAAAAGTAAAACAAAGCATCCTAACAATTATTTTGCCCTAGTAGGGTAGATTGAGGATAACTAACTAGGTTTACATAGGATAAATGTTTTGTATTCTGGAATATTTAAATGTTTTTGTAATTTTGAGATATCTCAACTCGTTAGAGAATGACAAGATACCTACTCACAAAATGGTGAGAGCATTTGGCTTAGGTTGCTCATAAAATGGTGAGATCATATGGAAAGGGGAACTAAAGTGACCTCATAATGAATTGAGCATGACCTATATAGTCTTGAAATAACCTCAAGTCATAGTAATTCCATCCACATAAAAGGTGAGGAAAAACCAACTAGGTCCCAACAAGTTTTCAAATCTGGTAAATAACTAGTCAAATGAAAACAACGATGGCAAGGTGATGTGGTAATGCATGGTAAACAAGTTTTACCCCTATTTTACCTATAGGTAGTTATAACTAGGATACAATATATCAAATAAATGATACTAAATTTCCCATAGGTAGTTATAATTAGTAGCAAGACTAGTGAAACATTGATTTGCCCATAGGTGGTTATAATCAGTGTCACATAAACCAACTTTGATATAGGATAGAAAATGAAAGATATCTTACCAGATCAACTATCACACTACTTTCATAGACTATCATTGTAAACATGTATTTGATTGATTATTGAAACTTGATCAGAATCCTCTCACAAAAGGTGTGGGAAGAACCAATTGAACCAAGATCAAAACAAGATTGGGTGGGATGACTAAAAATAGGCTTTAGTCTAGATAGGAGTGGAATGATAGGATGGTATGGTCTTGCTAAGGAGAATGATGGTGTGATTAATTAGATAAAATGGTAAGAGGGTTGCCCCCAAGTGGTGGGGTGGTTGGCTGAGGATGCAACAATGGCAAAAGGATATGTAATAATAGTAATGACATGGTAATGAAATGGTATGATACAATTTTTTGGCCTAGGTGATGGATTTGGATTCTATTTTTTCTATTGATGTGGAGATTCACATCCTAATCAACAAATGATATAAAAAAATATTCGATCATGTTAATTATTAGCCTATACCTCATCAAAATAAATGCTCTATCAAGAACTAGATGTAGATTGCCAAGAATGTCAATGTGATCTCTTTTGGTTGTTGATTTTGATTCCTTCAAACATTGAGACAAGGTATATTTGTAGAGAAGGAAAGTGTGGCCATGGATGGTAAATAGAGATAAAATTTAGATGATAGGTTTGATTGTGAAATAGATTGGTAGATGATAATGTAATGTATAATGGTGGGGAAATAAATGAAGATTGGGACTTTCAGTTACATATAATGTTGATGATGTTAGATTCAACATAAATTTGGTTATGGTAGGGCTAAATAAATCTAAAGATGCTCTCGATCAGACCACCATATTTTTTTGTTGTTTGATCTTGAGAGTAGCTACCATCTTATTAGGTTGTAGATAGGAAGCTATTTTGATTCGATCTTTTATTTTCTCTTCATCAAGTAATGAATAACTTTTGTGCTTAGATATCAGTGCCTCAATGAGGTTTTCACCAATGAAGTTGTCATGATTGTCCCATATCACCTCTAAAAATGTGTCATTAATGAACATTGGATTTTAACTTTGATTTTCTTCTAGTGCTTCTAAAAAAGTTTCCATAGAAGATGTTGAGTTTGAACTTAGATTGTCCCATAGTGCCTCTGAAAAGGTTTCACTGGGAGAGTGTTCTTATTATACATGAATTTGGTCTTGTCCTCCTTTTTCTTCTTCAATTTATATGTCACCATAGATATATTTCAAAAAAGTGTGATTCTATCAATCCCAATCGACACTTGTAGGAGATAGAATGTCAATGAAATGGCTAGATTGGTTGATGGTAATGGAATGGGGGTAAGATGTACAATCCTCATAAAAGATACTAGGAGAACGTGTGTTGATGCTGATGTAATCATCCTCAAAAACTATATAAGGATCACAAATGTAGTCAAACTAATTTGCAAGGCATGTGTAATCAATATTGTAACAATCATGAATATATTCTATTTCTATATCTGATTCTAACTTAAGGGATTCTAAATCTGATATTGAGACTGATGTTGATTCTAATTATGATACTAAATTAGATGTTGATTCAATAATAGAAACTAACTCCAATGTTGATTCTTCATTTGATGGGTACTTTGTTACAATGATGCCTTGTTGAACGTTTGGTATTGGACAAGTAATAGCCTATGATGGCATAATGGGCTTCACAAAAACTATTTTTTCAAAGTGGGACTCCTCTAGGATGGGAAAAAGGTCAAGAGATAACTCTTCAAAGACTAAATTTTCAATAGGATTCTCTTGAAATATAGGCATATGGTCGAGGTAATGGTTTTACCAAAGGTGGTTATAATCATAAAGTGGTGACTCAACAAAGACTAGCTCATCAAAGTGAGACTCCTCAATAATTAATATATGATTGAAAGGTGATTCATCACATGTTGACTTATCATAAATGGTTGGTTTAATAAAATAATCTCAAATTAGTTAGGTTTTTTGTCCTTGGTTTCCAATGAGTTAGAAGATACCATTTTTGAATACAGCTTGGTCTTTGAATGATTAGATCAATTGAGGCTTGGATGAGATTAGTACTAGACAAAGAATGGCCTATGGTTGGATAATGGTAGGGAATTGTGGATCTTGATTACTCACATGATCCAAAGGATGAAGTCCTAAAATGGTAACAATAAGGTGGTGTGGAGTTTGATTATTCACACAAGCTAAAGGACTAGGTCCTGAAATGATGAAGGGTCATTGTAGAGCCTAGTTGCTCACACAAGCTAAAGGATGAGGTCTTATAAGGACAAGTTTGGGTCATTGTGTAGCATGGTTACTTGTACAAGCCAAAATATGAGGTCCTAGTATGTAAATTATATGATGTTATGGCCCTAGAATAGAAATTATACAATGTGGTCGACCTTGATTACTCGCATAAGCCAAAGCATCCAAGTCCTCATAAACCATATCATCCCAATTAGTAACTTCATTTAGATTTTGTGGATTTTGACTATATTCCCAATATGGAGTATTTTAGGGAGAATAATAAAACTCTTAAAAAAATCCATCTCTATAGGGGTTTTTAGTCAAATTTTGTGTAGCCATTCTATCATAAGTTGGATTGTACTTGACTCTACCATAATTGTAGCTAGACATATTTTGCATAAATAATGAAATCTCTAAAACAAAAGGCTTAGAGTTCTAAAAACTCTAAAAAATTATGTCCACAAAACAAATGATTCAAATTTGGTCTAACTTGGTCAAAAAGGTGGAGTTATATCTCCAAAATGGTTTGAAAGTGGAGCTATATCTCCAAAATGGTTTTTGATAAAACTTAGCATAAAATAGTCTAACATCAAATATCTAACATAAAATATCATACACACAAAAGTTCAAGTGTCTAAATAAAAATTTGTATGTCAAAAATCTCGGTCAAAGTGTTCTAAACAAGGTCTAAAATAGGAAAGAGAAAAGAATCACTAGGTATTTTGTCCAAACATGGAGTCAAAATCTAGGCTCAAATAGGCTATTAAAGGACTTTTGGTTGAATGGTGTCAAAATATAGGCTTTAAATAAAGGCATGATGTGATTTTATTTAATCTAATAAGTTTAAAAACAACTTTGGCATCGACCTAACACATGGAATCAAACATAAACGTGATCAGTTGGCATAATTCATAAGGCAATTGGATCTTGAAGAAAGGCTATGTTCTCCCAAATAAAAGCACAAACAATGATGAAGATAGGATTTAAACAAATAAACAATCAATAGTATTCAAATTTGGGTAATTTATTAACCAAAGTTATGCAACCCAAAAGAGAAATATTTGTGCATCAGCCCCACAAATTTAGTCTTAAACAAAAATCAATAAATGTTTGAATCCAAACCTTTGATAAGGTTAATTGAAAACTCAATGTTGAAGACTAAGATTTAACCAAACAAACTAGACAAGATTGGATAGCATGACGGTGCATAAACAAGGTCTAAATGGCTAATGTGATAGGGTTTGAAACAAAAAGAATTTGATACAATGGTAAATATGTCTTGAAACAAATTGAGCAGCTGAATGGCATAAACATGATAGAATGATGTGATCAATGTTATGTTTCAAAACCTCAAAGTTAAAATGGTTTGATATGATTTTATCAGTGTAAGAATACCCTCAAAAACGGAAATGACACACACACAAACAAGTTTAGCAAAAAATTCAAGGCACAAGTATGGTGTAAAATAGCTAGCATAATGCCTCTTTAGACAAAAGAGTGATGTATAGACAAATTGGTTTTGACATATTTATAAAAAAATAATTAGGTTTTAGTCTCAAAACATACCAAGAAAAAATGACCAAAATACACTAAGTATAATCATCCAAATCCTAGTAAGGATATGGTAATGTGGGGTTAACTAAACTAGAAAGTTTTTGAACGTTTATAGGGGGGTCAATTATACAATGAATTTCACATCATGATGCAAAATAAAATCATGTAATTGGGTGTCTGTAACACTTAGTTTGTTGCAAAAAGGTCTTGTCCTTTTTTTAACCACTACATCCATTACTTTCTCAATGTAGTGTGATGTCCAAAGTGAAAATATGTTGCATGTGCAATTCCAAATTTTGAAGGTGGTTTAACCACTCAAACCTTCGATCCTAGTGGGAGTGGATGAAGTCAGTACCAGGAGATGAAACCCTAGGTCAAAGCTTACCTATAGAACTTTCAGGTGGTGATGAAGTCCCCCTCATAAGCCAAGATGTAATGAAATAAAAAAACATAAGAGAAAGACTTGAGGGTCATTTTCAAGATCACCCAAACTATTATGTGTTTTTGGGGAGTGTTTTAGAGGACATTCTTTCTATGTCTTGGACTAGGCATGTGTGCAATAAAGATAATGCTTTTGATTCCAAGGGTTCCCTAAAGGGTAGAAATGGAAGTGCATACATGCAACATCCCTCTTCTTGCCAATCAATTTCTAATTAACAACTATTGAAGACAAAATTTGACAAGTGAATTCAATTTTAAACACCAAATTGAAAAATTAGGTGGTGTTCTTTTGACCCCTTGGTCTTAAGTTGTAACTTTTAAAAGCCTAATTACCAAAAGCATTCACTTAATCATCTAAAATTTTCATTAAGCACCAAAACAATGTACCTAATTAATTTTAAAGTATGGAAAAGATGTCTAAATAGCATATTTTAACAAATTTAAAGTTTGTCGATTACCTATCTACCCTTAAAGCATCAGCGCAAAAGCAAATGTGTTAGTTCAGAAACATTTAAAGAGATTTTCAAAATTCTGTGAAAAATCTATGCAACTTGAATCTAAACTAATATCAAACTCTAAAAATTTAGGAGAAAACATATGGTTTTAAAAAACATCAAAAACAAAGTCTATATGGCCCCAAACCAAGCATTTTAAATTGGCCTATTAGCTCTTAGGTTTGTGTTTTTAAGAAAAACACAATAACCATTGATGGACATACCTAACCATCAACGGTTATACCTGACCATCGACTATTATACCTAATTCTCAATGATTTAAAATAACAATCAATGGTTGTACTAACCATCAACAGTTGTACTGATTGTCGATGGTTGACTATGTAAACCCATGACATAGAAAAATGGAAAAACAAAGTTAGAAAATCAAATTATATGATTTTTAATAATCCAAATGAAGGATTTAAAGTTTCATATTGATCTTCTTCATATGTGGGATGAATTTGGTCCCATCGAGTGTGTTATTATATGAACTAAGATTTTGATAAGGAGAGATTAGTATTGTGTTAGTGAATAAACCAAAATCAAAATAACATAGTAATAGCTAACACTTTAAGCTTATTATCAAGGATGATCTTATTTAACAATACCAAAGTGGAAAACACAACTAAAATATGAAAGAATAACCTTCTTTTACCTTGTTTGGATGCTCCAAAATGCTTATTGTAGTGGCTTATTCAGTTTGTGCTCATAAAGTCTACATCAATGAAGTGTGGCTACCTTCATCTCTCATTGGCACAATGTGTGTCTTTGTCTTGGCTTGGATTGGCTCAATGATTTGACATTATAACACTAATTGAAATTTATTTTTGAATGCATTTGGTCATTATAAGTTTGGCCTAAAAGAGCTTTTTAGATATTGCTATGGCCCTAACCTATTGCATGTATGAGGATAGAAATAGTTGACTTGTAGCTTACTTATCCCTCTTTGATGTTATATCACATTTCTCTATGCATGCATTTGGTTAGTAGGTCAGCCTATGGAGTAACCATAGCCTAGATAGACTATATATAGGAGATAGTGGGTAATTATTTATCATCATATTGTGAATTCTGCTCTTATTGAAGCTTGTGGAGGTTGCCCCCTCGAAGTGGCTTGTCTATTATCATATATCCTGATATATGTTAGTCATATTTGGATTTATTTATACTATTCGACTTTATTGTTGAATTAATTTCATTACAAGTGGTATCAGAGCTATGATTTGGGCAATCTTGTGGGCAAAACCCTAATTTTTTAAATTTGGATATATCTAAAAAATGGTTTGAATTTCTCTAAAAAAAATTTAATGGAGGTGTGAAATACTTAAATTAAGATTTCATTAAAATTTTAGATTATTTGGATATGTTTTACAAAAGTTATCTCCATTTTAGGGTTTTTCATAAAATTGCTCTATGGTGCACAATTCAAAGAATTTTTTTGAGTTATTTACATTTTTGGAAAGCTTAGAATAATTTGGATATGGTATGTTATTTTTATGTTTTGATTTGAGGCTAACATAATTCCAAAATCACTTGGTCAAAGTTGGGTCAAAAGTGCCAATCAGGGTCGACATAGTAAAGCCCTTTTTATGGCAGGTCCACAAACTTGGGACTAAGGAAAGGGTGATAAAAATATAGGTAAAACTCCTAACAAGGAAGAGATAGAGTAGAAGGGGGATGTACTAGACCCTTTGTACCAAGGTTCTCTAGCATAGTTCACAAAGTGAGCCAGCTTGACTATAGTGTGCAAGGCATTCAGAGTGAGGTGCAAGGCATACAATCTAATATGAAATACATAAAAGATAGTTTGGTAGATATCATAATAGCTTTAAAAAGTAATCAATCAAATCATCTAGCTAACACTATTGTACAACCCCACCAGGGTGGTTCTTCCAACCAGTCTACTTCAAATCTAACTACAGTGCCACAGAGAAACCTATTACTAAAGGTGGATATGCACAAATTTGATGGAAAATATCCACTCAATTGGATCAACCAAATGGAGAATTTTTTTGATCTACATCAGATCCCAGGTGGATAGAAGGTTACCATGGCATCCTTGTATCTTGAACCTGATTAATTCATTTGGTATCGATGGTTGTGTGCTCAAAAGAAAAAGATGACTCTCAATGTCATTTGGTCAATTTTTACAAAGGAGCTACAATTACACTATGGCAATAGTGTGATAGAGAATTACTTCAGCCAACTGGAAAAATTATGATAGACTAGCTCCATCAAGGATTATATTCATAATTTTTAAAACCTATCCTTATGTGTGGAGACAATTTTTGAGAACTTGAATGACCTATTTTTGGGTGGACTCAAGGACCACATTCAACATGAGGTACACATTTTTAATCCACTTAAGATTTTTGATTCTATTAGCATGGCACGCAGAGCTGAGGAAAAATTCCTAGCCAACAAGAAGTAGCCATTCACTCACTTCAAAGATCGTAGCATATCGACACCAACATTTCCTCCACTTACCAGATTGACCCCACAATAAATTGAAGAGAAGCGTGTAAAAGGATTATGTTTCAATTGTGACAGCAAGTGGAGAAAAGGACATAGATGTGCTGAGAAGAAGTTATTCTACATTGAGGGATCCAATGAAGATGAAGAAAAAGATGCTGCCTCCAATGATGATGAGGAAGAGATAGAGGAGGTACCTAAAAATTCCCAAACTACAATCTCTTGTCATGCACTTGTAGGTATTAACACTCCACAAACTCTTAAGGTGGTGGGTTTCCTCAAGAAATAGAAGGTGACAGTGTTGATTGATTCAGGGATCACACATAACTTCATCAACCATAAGTTGGCTACTCGATTGAACTGTTTCATCTACCCAGCACCAGAATTTCAAGTCATAATTGCAGATGGTGGCACAATAAAAAAATTAGGCAAATTCCATAGTATTAATCTTATTATGGGTGAGTAAAATCTTGATTATCTTATGTTTGATATTCCCATGGGTAACATAGACATTGTTTTGGGATTCCAATGGCTCACAACCTTGGGTACCATTGAGATGAACTTCTAGGAATTATTCATGTGCTTTCATTCTAAAGGTAGGAAAATTGAACTACATGGATTACAGGCAAAATATCCATAATTGGTTAGTTCACATCAGATGACCAAGATACTAAAAAGGGGGTAGAGGGAATTTTTTCACGATTATGTTCCATAGAAGTTCAACCCACATAAGCATCTACACATCCTAATCTACAGATGATTCTTGATGACCACCCATCTATTTTTGGGTCCATGCCAAAAGGACTACCACCAAAAAGAGAACATGATCATGCCATTCAGCTACTTCTAGGGAGTCAACCACCAAAAATTAGACCATATAGATATATATATGCACAAAAGAGTGAAATAAAAAATGGTCCATGAGATGCTGGAGGCAGGGATCATCAAGCATAGCCAAAGTGCATATTCATCACCAGTGGTCATGGTGTGAAAGAAGGATGACACATGGAGGATGTGCCTAGATTATAGGGAACTCAACACGTACACCATCAAAGATAAGTTTCATATTCCAGTAATTGATGAGTTGCATGATGCTAATTATTTCACAAAATTAGACCTTTGCTCGGGATACCATCAAATTATAATCAAATATGAAGATGTTCATAAAACTACTTTTAGAACGCATGAGGGCCATTATGAGTTTTTGGTAGTGCCCTTTGGTCTTACAAATGTACCATCTACTTTTCAGAGCTTGATGAACACTATTTTTAGGCCTTTTTTAAGGAAGTTTGTGTTGGTTTTCTTTGATGACATATTGATTTATAGTCAAACATGGAAAGCACATCTACAACATGTGAAACATGTGTTGATAGTTTTGGAGATGCATCAGCTTTAGACGAAGCCATCCAAATGTGTTTTTAGAGTATAAGAGGTAGAGTACCTAGGTCACATTGTTTCCCATGGTGTTAAAGTTGATCCCCAGAAGATCAAAGCTATGATGAAATGGCCCATGCCAAAAACTCTCAAAAACCACAAAGGGTTCCTAGGATTAACAGGTTACTATCGAAGATTTGTGAAAGGTTATGGTAGCATAATGGCTCCATTCACTGCATTGCTAAAGAACAATGTCTTCCATTGGAATGATGCCACCACCAAAGCATTTAAGACACTAAAAGTAGCTATGTGTACCACTCCAATTTTGGCTACTCCAGACTTATCAAAGACATTCACTATTGAATGTGATGCTTTTGGATCCAAGTTAGGAGTGGTATTAATGTAGGAAGGAAGACCCATTGCATTTGAGATTCATCAATTCAAAGGTAAGAATGTACAAAAACCTATTTATGAGAAAGATATGATGGCTATTCTTCATGCAGTTAAACAATGGAGGCCCTATCTGATGGGTAGACACTTTAAGGTGAAAATAGATCATGATAGTCTTAAATACTTTTTGGAGTAAAGATTATCATCTAAGGAACAAAAAAAGTGGGTAACCAAAATGTTGGGGTATGATTTTGAAATCATCTATGAGAAGGGTAAAGATAATGTAGTAGCAGATGCACTATCCAGACGAGATACATCCACAGAAGCATTAATTTGTGCAATATCCATATTGCAAGTAGATTGGGTGGATGAAGCCAAATTAGAATGGGAGGAAGACAAGAATACATAGGTTCTAATTCAAAATCTCCAACAAGGTACTTTAGCCTCTAATAAATTTGAATGGAAAGGTAATGTCCTATGGTATAAGGGTAGGTTATACTTGTGCAAAAATTCAGAGCTTAAGCATAAGATTCTTATGGAGTTGCATGCATCTCCAATTGGGGGACACTCAGGGTTCTTGAAAACATATCACAGAATTAAGAAAGAATTATTTTGGGAAGGACTCAAGGGAGATGTATAAAATTTTGTGGCAGAATGTTTGATAAGCCAATAGAATAAAGGTGAGACAGTTAAGACCCCAAGTTTGTTACAACCATGAGCAATTGCTAGTCAAAGGTGGGCGGAGGTTTCCATGGATTTCATCACAAGGTTGCCTTGTTTTGAAGGTAAGAATTTTATCTTGGTCATTATGGATAGGCTTACAAAATATACCCATTTTTGTGCTCTCTCACACCCATTTTCAGCAAGTATAGTAGCAACTATTTTTCTGGAAGCAATTCTAAAATTACATGGAACCCCAAAAATAATTGTAAGTGATCATGATCCTATTTTCACTAGTAATTTCTAGACTAAACTATTTTCCTATTTGGGTACTTAGCTAGCTCATAGCTCATCTTACCACCCCCAATCTGACAGACAAACAGAAGTGGTTAACAAATATTTAGAGGGGTATCTCCATTGTTTTATATCAGATAAACAAGAACATTGGGTTAAATGACTACCACTTATAGAATGGTGGTATAACACATCTTTCCATACCTCTTCTAAAATGTCTCCATTTATATCACTATATGGTTACCATCCACCTTCCATCACTTCTTCATTAAAGGTGTAAACCAAGGTTCAAAATGTGGAGGAGCACATTCAACATCAACAAGAGGTTTTGGCTAGTTTGAGAGAGAATTTGACCTTAGCACAAAATAAGATGAAGCAACAAGCAGATCAATACTATAGTGAGCAAAATTTTGAGGTGGGTGACTAGGTATTTGTACATTTTCAGCCTTACAAGCAAATGTCCTTGAAGGAACAGAAAAATGACAACAAACTTGCTCCTAAGTATTATGGCCCTTATCAGGTTTTACAAAAAAATTGAAATGTGGCTTATAAGCTCGAGTTACCTCATTCATCTCACATACACCCATTATGTCATGTTTCATGTTTGAAGAAGGTCATTGGATAGACAATTTTAGCCCAGACAAAACTCCCAGAACTAGATGAAGAAGGATGAGTCATTTTGGAACCAAAGAAGATCCTCCAAACACGTACTAAGAGGTTGAGAACTAGAGAGATTAGGGAATATCTGATCAAGTGGAAGAACCTGAGCAGTGAAGATGCAACTTGGGGAGGTGAATATTTTTTACAATAACATCCAGAGTTTTTCTACATTAAGGACAACATTGGTTTGAAGGGTAAGGGCATACTACGGCCCTAACCTATTGCATGTATGAGAATAGGAATGGCTGACTTGTGGCTTAATTATCCCTCTTTGATGTTATATCACATTTGTCTATGCATTCATTTGGTTATTAGGTCAGCTTATGGAGTAACCATGGCCTAGATAGACTATATATAAGAGATAGTGGGTAATTTTTTATCATCATATTGTGAATTCTGCTCTTATTGAAGCTTATGGAGGTTGCCCCCTCGAAGTGGCTTATCTATTATCATATATACTGATATATTTCAGTCATATTTGGATCTGTTTATGCTATTCTACTTTATTGTTTAAGTAATTTCATTACAAATATATTTGAGCATAATAACTTTGCATCAAAATAGCTTGAAATTCAATAGGCAAGGCCTCCTATTTATAGATTTTGTAAAATGGTTAGAATCAACCTAAACCATCCATCTAAAGATGGAGATGTGTGGCTGAGGATTAATTCAATTATGAAATTCATACAAATATCCCCATGAATATTTTGGATAGAAGAGCATTAATAGGCATGGAGGGTCCTAATGACGCATGGGAGGCATAAATCTTGATATATGTTGCAATTATGGTTTTTGAATGACACCCCATAGTATGATGTCATTTGATGATTTAGTTCTTAACAATAAATTTCCAATAAATATTTATTCAACAAGTTCCATAGATTATTAACTTAAGGCTCTAATTTGATTTAATTAGTTTTAAACATGATTAAGCACTTTGATGCAAACCTTGGCTTTTTGTGCACAAATTACTCAAATTGGTCAGAATGTCTTCTTATTGGCCTAAAATTTGATTGGTTTAAAATCATAAGTCAATGTCAGATGCATTAGATCCACTATCCCATTTAGGATGTTGTCAACACAAAATAACAAAGGCACATGTCTCATGCAAGAGATTTGATAGAAAAGAGTAATCCAGGGCACCCAGGTGCAAAATTGGCATTTTGACTTAAAATGATCTAATAAAAGTTATTTGGAACATAAAATTAATTACCCAGTTTAATGATACTTTGGAAAAAATCAGCACTTGAATATGTCAATTTCAAAGCTTTTAATGTGTTTTAGTGTTTTTAGGCCAAATTGTGAATTTTAGTATAAATTGGTCAAAACCCTAATTGGAGGTTATCAGTGGCTAGTTTTAAGTGTCTACATATGACACCATTGATTGTAAGCTCCACCTAACTGATATTTATTGTAGAACATGATGGTATGCATCATGATATAAAACACCATGATGACCTAGATGTAATGTGTATAAGGAATGACTCTCGATTCAATAAACAATTGAAAATAATGCACCAATGATGAAAACCATGATGACAATGTTGACATATGAATATGGATGGACTCAAGTAAAATGTGAAAGTAATCACCCAATTAATTCATATAGATTGATTCAAGGCACAACAATGAAAATAAATAAATAGGCAAACAAAGAAACAAACAATTACACAAACACACACAACGCTTGAAAATTAAAGTAACAAAAAACATCTTGTCATCAACCAAGTTAATACCTATGTATGAAGGCTCAATGTAATGATAAATAGATGGTTTCCCAAGTAATTCTATATGCAAAGGAACAACATGTGGTGATAATATATCTCGAAATAAGTTGTATTATTTAGTATTACCCCAATAGTATGAAAACTATGAGCTTGGCCTAAAAGTGCAAATTTGATGGTGCCCCTAAGTAAGGATAAATACAAAAGTAAGGATACACCCCAAATGTTTGTGGAATGGATTGGAACCAACAATATGTTTTCCCCAATAGGGTGGATCAAGGATGGATAACTAGGTTTAGATAGGATAAATGTTTTTGGAATTTTTGGGGCTTTATATCTTTCTAGGAGATTATAAGACAATTTTTCTAAGTTTTAGGATTTTGAAATTGTTTTGAATGTTTTTGGATTTTAGGATACATTAACTTGTTAGATATTTACAAGATATTTCCCATAAAATTATGAAATCATTCAAAAGTAAATTTCTCACAAAACAGTTAGAGCATGGGCTTAGGGTGCTCGTAAAATGGTGAGAGTATGAGATAAAACTATAATAAGGAATAACCTAAGAAAATTGGGAATGAAATAAATCACCAAGGATTTTTGAGTTAATTCCAAATGCACTATGCAATTATATGTGGCATACATATTCCCATGGATATGATGTCCAACATAAACTTCATGCCGAATTTAGCTCTCCTAGGAATGGGATGAAACACTATCAAAAAATGAACTAGGAAAATGGAAATGGTCATGATGAAAGACATGAGAACACTTTAGTTATACCAGCCAACTAGGAGATATGCATCTTGAGTGGCACAAATACAATTTGAATGTCCTAGTATACAACCATGTTTTTGTGTTTTTCTAGGCATATCAACTCAATCAAAAATCATGAGATATAGAATGTTCCAACTCATAAAACAATGAGAGTGTTTATTGAAATTGATCACAAAATGGAGAGAGAATTGGAAAATGGGTGACTAAGATGACCTCAATGTAAATTGAGTTGTACCTACATAGTCCTAAAGGACCTCAAGTCAATGTAGTTAGAATTATGGCGAGATACGAAAGGATGGTAAGGTGAGTCAAAAGACAAGGAAAGATGTATACACAAAATATTTTCAAAATTTTATCAATTACTAACACTTTGTATCTTGTAGGAACATGTAAAGTCTCAATCTCTCTAAGTGCATACCTTAAGGGGTGCACCAGGAAAGGGGTGGGCAGACTAGTGGTGCTTCTCAAGATTGTTATCCCTTTACCACTTGTTACCTACACACTTGTCTCCTAAGAATATTTACCCTAAGCTTGTTCTTATCTATTATACCCATTACATGAATTTGATACATTTTATCCTAATTTTCCTCACCTAAATCCCTTTTTTTGTCAACTATATTGGGTCGACTGGGTTGACCCTATATAGTTTCAAGGCATTTTTCACTTAGGAGCTAGTTGACCTTTGGCTGACCTAGCTCATGACCTAGTAAATAATTGTTTGGAATGATATAGGGTTGACTAGGTCAACCCTATTGACCAACATTTTCAAAGGGGTTTAGGGAAAGATCTACCTATATATAAATTCTCATTTCTATCAATTATCAATTAGAAGTGAAATAAGAAGTAAGAGAGAACAAACATCTACTGATTGACCATTCTACTTGAAGAATTAAGATTAGGGTTCCATAGTTTCTTTGGAGATGTTGATCTTATCTTATGGATAAGTCTTTTAGATGCATCGATAGGTTTTTTATCCTAAAGTTGATTTATCTTTGTCATCCTTACATACCACAACAACCTCTTGTGAAGTACCTTAGCTAAGGGAGAGATTGAGGCTCTGTGAGTTTATCTTCAAAGGAAGTATTTCTAACTTTATTTTTCTTTTGTAAGTGTAGATATATAATGCATTTGTGCTTCTCTTCCATGTATTGATATTTTGTATACATTGACATGAGTATATGTTTTATATGCATGTTTAGTTTTATTGTTTCTAACCCCCACTTTATGCCACAAGATTTGGTGATCCCTAGATTAGATTTAGTTTTCTTGTTTTTAGATTAGGTGAAATATCAAAACCTAAGACCCCCTTAGGGTTACTGCACGATTATGTTAGAATGGAAGATTTGGAACCCTCCTTAGCATGGTGTCTTATGATAAATGATCCCCTAATCAGGTCTAATAAATCTTCATATTGGTCATGTTCCCACTTAACAAATGTATTCCCAATCAGAAGTGTAGATATGCTTTATCTTCTTTGAGTTAGGATTGATTTATACACATGATGAATTTATAATTTCATACATTCTAGTGAACCCAATGTGAACTAACCCTTTTATGATTTTTTCATTATTTTATCATTATTTTTATCATAATAGGTCAACTGCATCGACACAGTTCCAACTTCTGTGTGTAGGTTCAATACACAGTCGCATCCAAATGACTATGTTCTTTTTGTACAAGGTCATTTTCATGTATAAATATTAAATTGACCTAGTCAACATAGTACATTTTTTTATACTTTCAAGCATCAAATTTAGACTACTAGGTTGACCCAATTGACCCTATACATTTCAGACACTCATCAATAGGCCTCTACAAATATAGTTTGACCTAGTTGACCCTATTAGCAAGATTTGTAATTATTTATCAAGGTTATTTGATATAAATATCAATTCTCTACATCTTTAGACTCATCAAGGTTCTTTTCTATCATTTTTCTCTTTTATTATAGTCTTTCCTTTCATAGTTTGTAGTCTTTAAAATTGCCCCTATATAGTCAAATGGATCAACCCTGTCAACCCAATTCTGTATTTTGTGTGTTGTTTGGATAGCTAGGTCAACTCTATCAACCCTATTCAATTTCATACTTTTGATTTCATAGTATAGAGGTGAAATTATTGACCATGTTCTATATTATGTGCATACACTATCAACTGCATCAACATTGTAACATGTTTCAAAGTTGGAATTAACCTTTATATGTTAGTAATTAGCTCACACTTTCATTTCTTGTTGTTTGCATGCTTATAATATATCACATAGTCTAATTAGGTGGTTTTAAATCTACCATTTATTTTCACTATTTTTTATTCTATGCACACATGACTAAATCAAAAAATCTTAAACAAGAATTTTAATAATTGTCTACCCAAGACCTACCTACTTGGATTTCATCACCAAGGGGGAAGCTAACTTGGTTTTCTATCCAAGTATAAACATGTGTTTAATGGTATATTTAAGATAAGCACCCAAAAACCTTATCAATATGGTGTGTAAGTGAGGGGTAGACCCTAATATCAAACTTATACCATTGTTAATACAGATCTTTTTTAGTCCAAACATCCTAAAACTATCCTTAGATTGATTTCTAGTTCCCTGCTTACAACCAACTTCTCATCACATTTAAAATTATATTATAATAATCTAACAACATTTAGATTGACCATCTAGTTAGCTTTTTCTTTCCAAGTTGATTGATTGCTCTTTGCTCAATTGTGTGCTACATTGCAAAAATTTGCATTATCCAGTGTTGGTGTAAGATTTTGTGTTGTATGCCTCAATTGGATCACCCTCATTGATCCAATTGATTATGTGTTTCCCATTAGTTCTTGTGTTTCTAAATACTTTCATAATTATTATTATCTCAGTACATGGTCTTTTCAATCAACATAGTCTATTATAGGCTATTTGGTTTTCCCTATTTATTATATTAGAATGACCCAGTTTACCTTGTACACTTATTCAGCCTCTATTTGTTGTACTAGATCAACCTAGTTAACCCTATATAGTTTATAGGTCTTTTTCCTTATACATATTCAACCTAGTTGACCCTATACTATTTATGTCACTTCTTGTTTCCTTGATTTTTCATCTCTCCTACCTAGTTTTTAGTCTTTTTTCTTCATCATGAACTTTCTATTTGAAGATAACATTGAGTTGAATTCAACAAACATGATGAGTTTTACCAATACACAGAGGGTCTCCCTTATGCAAAGTAGGGTTCCTCTCTTTGATGAGAGTATTGTTCACATAGCCACTGACACAACAAACTATGGTACCCCTCCTAATACCTCTTTATAACGTAATCCTCTCTTTTCCCTAAAATACCAACCCAAATTAGAGTATACCCCGAAAATGCTTTCATTTATCTTCAAATTTCCTCAACATCAAGGAAAGGATCCCTCTACCATTTACCATTTTATGATTATTTTTCAATCCAAAGAGCCTCATTTACCTACTCCCACATTCTCAAATGGATTTGGTGGTACCAATTTATTTTATTCTCGACCTCTTCCCTCGATTATGACCCCTTCTCATACCATGACCTATTCTTCTTTAACTTCTTCCACTTCCATGCCTAGTATCTCCACTAACATGGAAACTTATACATCTTGTGGGCCTCTTATAAGATCCACTATCCTTAATCCTTATACTAGTACATTGTTTGCTACCCAAGGTAATCATTTTTCTAGTGCTTCCTCTTCTCATCCATTCACTAGTCCATATTTTACTTCACAAACAAATTTTGCCACTAGTGCCTCTCATTCTCATGGTTCCTATCAAGCTCCTATCAATTCCAATAGTTCTACTCAAGCCACTAATACCAACTCTAATGCTTCAAATAATGCTAATAATGTTGATCAAACCCACCAAATCTTGTTACAAACACTCAATCAAATGAATATCTTTAAGGCTCATAACAAAAATAAAATGATGAGAATGCAAAATCACATTATCCATCTTCAAACTCATCCTCAACCAATGACTTAGGGAATTCATAATCAAAATATTCCCTCTCCTCCTCTTATATATTCTCAAGGAAATCTCATTATTCAACCTCTTTTGGTCAACAAAACCATTAAGCATCTTCAAAATGAGCCTCTTACCACTCAAATTGATAATATTGATATAACAGGTATCACCCCTACAATTTGTTATAATGGATCAATTGATCATACCCTTCATCTTAAAACATTTAGAAATATTTATAAGGATTTGGTCAAATTGAACACCTTTGTTGCTACTAAATTCTTAGCCAAAACCCTCATGGGTGATGCCTTAGATGGTACAATTAATTGATAACTCATAACATTTATAGTTTGGAGGATTTAGTGAATGTTTTAGTTCAAGAATTCCAAACTAGTGATCTTCTCAAAAATACTTTGTTCCATTTCATAAATTGTAAGCAACCTAAAAATGAAACTGCCCAAGCTTTTGTTAAAAGGTGGAAAACTTTGTCAAACAAGTGTGAACATAACATGGTTGATGATAACCTTTTTCATCTCTTCAATAATTCTCTTTTCCCAGGTTACAATATCAGGTCCACACTCCCTCTCTCTCTATGTACTTTAGAGGAGGCTATTGACCAATCCAAATATCAATATTTTCTTATACATCAATTCGAACCACCCCAACCTTCTATGGGTCCTCATCTCTTAGTTAAGAAAAAGAATCGTAATGATACTAATAATGGTGTTATGGAATCTTATGACACCATTCAAGTTGTCATTTCTAACCAATCTTCAGAACTAGCTCCCCCTTCTCAACAACATACCAATCTTCATTTATCTTCACCAAATACTATCAATGTTCATAAACATTTATCCTTAGCTGAATTACTTAGAGTATACCTAGGCCTCTTCCATGATAACTTGAACCTACTCATCTTATGAAATCCTGGTATAATCCTAAC
Source organism: Torreya grandis (assembly GCA_037957365.1). Classification (NCBI taxonomy): domain Eukaryota; kingdom Viridiplantae; phylum Streptophyta; class Pinopsida; order Cupressales; family Taxaceae; genus Torreya; species Torreya grandis. The sequence continues at coordinate 2,612,724 of JARHVA010001367.1, forward strand.
AAATTTTATTGGTTTCATATTAGTTGGGATCATTCCAATGAGAAATATAGATAGCTCCATAATTTATCTATGGATTTTCTTCTTGGTATTAATTTTGATCATGATTATATAATTTGAAAGCATCAACAAAACTATGAAATTATTTTTAAGGCTCATGAATAACACACTAAATATCAAACCTTAAATCAAGCTAATGCTCATTTGGCTATTTACAAAGATCCTCTTCCTAATAATCAACCTAGTCAATATAATCCATACAATCCCACCCCATCCACCAACAATGTAGAATGTCTTGTTAACCCTGCTTCTGAAGAGAATATGGTTAACATGACTAATATGAGAAGGGTTGTTGCTTTTATTCATTCTCAACCTATCTACACTCCTCTATTATCTCAAACATTCTATGTTATCCAAGATTATTCTCTAACTCATTTGAATAAGTTGGGGCATGATGGCCTTATAACCTTTGAGGATTTGATTCCAAATTATCCCTTGGATAACACTTCCCATTATATTTATAAAATTCTTCCATCTTCTAAAAATAATAATAATCAAGCTTCTACTAACACTTCTTCTACCAATTCTCAAAACCAACCTGAACCAATTACTTCATCTTTACAAAATAATTTACAACCTTGTTCTCAACCTTCTCCTTCTTATCAATACAAATTACAAATCACTTTGGTTTCTCTTTCTGAGGACCTTCTTAATAACTATGCACCTATTTCTAATATCCTTCTTATGGGTTATGATGAGTGTGATCCCATTATGTATCTCACTAATCTCTCATATCAAATTCCATTTCTTGAGATTATGAGGACCTATCCACATCATAGAAACCATATTATACAACTATTTTTTGAAATGAACATCCCTCATCCTCCTATAGCAGGATGTGAAGCAACCTTATCTGGATATGAGGATAACATATTAAAATAATGCGAAGAGATGTTCATCCATGTTGATAAAATAATAGACATTTCTCTTTATTTAAAATTTATTATTGCTTTTATGATTCCCATGAGATTCTACTTCATTCAGATCATCCTCCTTTATTCATTAGTGTCCAAATATGTGATATCCAAGTCAAGCATGTATTGATTAACAAGGGTTCAAACACTTACATTGCCTCTCTTGATTTTATCAAAACCCTTGGATATTCTAAATGTAATCTCAAGTCCACAAATAATACATACCAAGGATATGATTGAAGGTAAATGCCTCCTTTAGGTTATATGTGGCTTCCCATTACCATCCCACCTGTCACCATTCATGTGAAGGTGATGATATTTAAATTTCCTCTTTCTTATAACATCTTGCTTGGTAGGCCATGAACTCATTGTATGAGAGTAGTTACTTCTTCTACCTGTCAATGCATTAAATTCCCTCACAATGGATACATTTATAAGATTTAGGGTGATATTGACCCTTGAAATTTTGAATAATTCTAAGACTATGGTGTTTTTAAGATTCTTACTCTTGAACCTTTACCTAGTGTTCCATTTCATAAGTCTCAATGCTTTAATTTTCTCATTAACACGACTCAAATTTACAAGGGGAATCTTGAACTCATTGGGAATATTCCTCCTAACCTTTTAGATTCTAATGATGATGATCCTAATGAGATTATCCTAAAGATTAAAATGTCTGATCCTCACCTCATCTCATCTTACAACTTTCTATTTTTTTACAACCTTGTTCTCGTAAACCTCCTTGTGATGATAGTCCCATTTTTTTAACTAAGACCCAACATTCTATTCACCACACTTCATCAAATGACAAGGTCATCCCTAATTCTATCATTGACCTTCATATACCTAATTATGATGATGGTTATTCCTTAGATGATCTATTCTTAGGTGGTCTTGTTCATGCTCGTGATGATGAGATTATCCACTATCATTCTTCTTTATTTGAGTATTTTCATGTATCTTCCCATTTCCCCTCATTTATAGTTCCTAATTTTAGTATTTTTCTTCTTTATTTTAGGGTAGATATGGCATAGACACCTTTAGTTTCTAAAAAACCTCATAGTAGTATGCTTATAGAACATGCTATGATTGGGCCTTACCACTTTGCTAGGTACCCTAACCCCTATAGCCTACTTATCTTTGAGATGCATGAGACCCTTATTCATCCTTTTGTAGACCCTACCCATCCTTAGTTAGTGCTCATATTGAAGACCATTCTTACTCCTATTATTGTTGATCCCATTCATTCTCCTGCTATAGTTGAGCTTTCTCTTATTTTTGATCCCATTGCTCCTTCTGTTGAGCCTAGTCATATCCCTTTCCCACCACCACCTTCCTTTGGTGATGGTTTACTTCATTTACCTTAGATGGCTCTATTACCCACAAAATGGGCTGACGAGCCTTCCCCATCTTATTCTACTCTTGTTACGCCTCTTCCTTTGAGTGATTCTACTAAGACCACTCACAAGAATATCTATTACTTCCATATAATCATTCATCCACCCATTATAGAAAGCTATAATAATATATTGATACTTTACATCCTTCTTCACCTCAATCCTCAGACAAAGCCATGCCTCCACCAAAGGTACTTCCTAAATATATGCCTAAGTATGGCGAGGTGTATTATTTATGGCACCAATGTAGTACCCATTACACCAATCATTACCGCATCCTTCAACAACACCTTAAAGATCACCTTATAGATATTATTGGACCTTATACCATTCTTCCCATAGGTTGTTCCCATACGAAGATCCCTCCTTATTCTCCTATGGCTCCACCTCTTATAGTTTCACCCCTTTTTATGGTCCTTTCATCACCTTCTATGCCTCCACCCATGATTCCTTCACTTACGGACCTTTCTTCACTTGTGGATCCTTATCCATCCATGAGTCCCTCACCCATGGATCCTTCTCCACTAGTGATTCCTACATCTCCTATAGATCCCACTCCCGTGCATTCTCTCAAGCACCCCTTGCTTGATTTCCCTCCTCATCATGATCCATCAAACATTCCTACTTCTTCTATTGAGGATATCATACAAGAAGTATTTTCCTAATTTCTATTTAAGATTGATGAGACTTTAATAATAGTTCACATATAGCTTCATAGAGATCTATTTGATATTTTGGATAATGTGTGTAAATAGATTTATCAGTATTTATGAGCACATGCATGGTGATTTTACATTTACATTTGTATTGGACTTGTGCTCTAATTTTATCTTTATCTATATGTTTTATCATTTGACACTATGTCAAATTCTTATTTATATTACATGGTGAATTAATTTTGTATTCTATATTACTTATATTGTCATTTATGTCTACTTATGAATGTCTTTATTTATCATTGTTTTCTATTTTCTTATTATAGTTTCTTTTGTATTACCTTTTTGTGTCTCTATGATTATTTGCTTTCTTATCTCTCTTTTTCATGGATAATGATCATTTTGACTTGGTTATACAAACATAATTCCCTTTAACAATTACCTATTACCATGTGATTACTTATAAAACAAACTAATCTCATTATATTCTCCTTATATCGATCCACTTTGGATATCATTTTCCCCTTTATTCCCCTTTTAACAAACTAAACATATACATGGTTGGGACTTGAGATAACATGTTAGTTCATTTTTAAGCCTAAGTGTCTTAGTCAAGTCTTATCTTTGGTTACTTATCTTAATTTATCCTAAGCCTACAACTCATTCATGTATATCACTCTATCTCTCATGTTTGGTCATTCCAAGTTCGTATGGAGGAGGAATCATAAAATTCATAAAACTATGCAAAAGCCAAATCATTAAATAAAAGGTAATGATATAAAAGGATAAAACATTTAAGATTATTAAAAAATAAAATCACAATAAAAGACATAATTCAAAGTGCATCTCTTTTCTATAGTTGAATCTCAAACTCCATAGTTGGCCTCAAGGTAGAGCCGAGGTCCATTGGGGTACAATAGGCTAGTAAGAAAAGGAGAATAAACAAAATCTTTTAGTTATACCTATTTTCTCACATAAGTACCCGATATTCTTACCGATGGCTCTGTAAGGGGTCTTGAGGAATGGGGAACACATCATGGGAAGGTACGTCTATTTTACTTTTTTGTACCAATCTACCTTCATGAGTTGGTCTTAGTATCATGCTTATTTACCTAAAAAGTTTTGTGTCTATAATGAATAGGTTTCTTTTATACAGTGATGGTCACTAGTCACTTAGTGTCTTCTCATGTCCTTAGTATGCCTCTTATCTCATAAAATATTCTTATAAGATGCAAAATTTATGATTTTTACATTCCTTTTTTCACTCCCTATATTCCTCATATTTCATATTGAAAAATATTATTTTGTTCACTGATCACTCCCCTTGAGATTCTACATGTGAGTTGGATTGTAAGACCATGGATAGGACCTGGGTATCTTCACAAATTAACACCATTTTACCTTCTTATTACCCGCATCCCTTGTTATTAGATTTTTCACATTTATTCTACCTCATTGGCGTTCCCTTTGTGATTTTCAATATAAGACCATGGATAAGACCCAGCCTTCCTCACAAAATTTTCCAATAATACAAGTCACAATCAAAATTGCATGTGTCAAATATGAGATAAGATGTGATTGATCATGAAGTTACATGTCATTGACATGCTTCCCAGCTTGAATTAGTATGTTTTATGCTTCCTTAATTTTTCTTTCACTTTTATCTTCTTATTTTTTGAGTTCATGTAAGAATTCAACCATTTTCTTGAATTTTCATACTTCCCATCTTGAATTAGTATGATAAATTTAAGACCAAATTTTGACAATTTTGTATTTCTCTTATATTTTCCAACATAATTTAGTATGATTGATTAACTTAATTTATTTTTTTTATACCATTTGTTCCTTTTACTTACCTTCCATTTTATTACATCATTTTCATACTTCCTAACATAATTTAGTGTGATTGTACTTGTTTTTAGTTCAGTGCCAATCTTTAGTTTAATTTAAAAATAAATTCTTGTTTACCACCCTTTTGGTTCTTTATACTTAGTCTTTTTTTTGTTATTACACATTTCCCAACTTGAAATGGTGTGTAGTACATTTTTGATTGATTATATTTTACCAATTCCTTTTTGTCTATTTTTTTAAAACCATGCATGTGTCCTACATAATGTTATAAAATAAACCACACCTCATATGTTTCCTATAACATATACAACAATAGATAAGTACATGTGCTAGAAAGAAATATATCCATACAATCAACAACCACAACCATAATGATAACATATACAACCAATATCCAGAATACCAAAATGATCCATATATATAAGTTTTGATACAAAAAATATAATCATATACAATACCCTAGCTCTATGGATAGGCCCCATCCTACCTATCTCATGGTCTCACCATGCTTCCTGTAGATGCCTCTGTCTAACCCCTTCAAACAAAACAATGTAATGAGGTTGTCCAAGATCTCAATCCTAACACCTATCTTTATAGATGAGATACCTAAGCTTACACCTATGCCAATTTGGCTAGGGTTACCATATGTGTCACTCTCTCCTATTCCTATGCCTATGTCATATAGGTCAGGGTCACTATGTGTGTCGTTCTCTCCTGCTCCTATACCTATGTCATATGAGTCAGGGTCACTTCTTGTATCTCTCTATCCTAAATATGTGCCTATGTCATCTATGTTTGACTTATGACACAACACTTGTGCTGTCACAAGTCCTATCATAGCCTTCTAGATATCCAAAATTTGTGAGGTATACATGGCAAACATACTCTATGATCTGAATATATCATCTTCAAGCCTATAGCCCATATAGCTAAGGCTCTCCTCTCATCTTTGCTATCAGGTATCCCAATAGTCACAGGTGTCCTTGCTATGGGCAATCCTAGGATAACATGTACATCCTCCAGGGTGATGCTCACCTATATCGTATCCCCTTCCACCTCCCACCTGAACGTGTCAGTCAATCGTTCCTACCATCTCAATAACATGACTAATAGATCCAAGATTAGGGGTATCCTACACATATTTTCTATGTTATCTATGCTTATATAGATCAATATTTCCCTATCCTCTATGTTTAGGCACTCCAATATATCTAGTAGCCACAATGTGTCTATAAAATGCCAAAATTTAGGTCACCCCTGCAATAAAAAAACAACAAAAGATGTATTAGATCCTCCATGTCATGTATAGTCAAAATACACTTTTATTAAAAAAAATAAATAAAAAACAAGCCTAAACCACATTAATTTATTCACTTAAACCTATTTTTAGCCTACTCGCCCCTTTTAACCTTTAGTTGGTCATTCTAGATCATTTTATCACTTTTTCATCCACTTACATGCATTTATATATTATTTTGGTTCTTTGGTCAAACTAGTTTGATAAAAATTCCCTTATTTTTGACTTGGTTGACTTAAAAATCTAAGTCAACCCTCTTATTTCCCCCTAGTACTATGTTGTCATACTAACCTTTTGTGTTTAGTCGACAAACTATATTAGATCAATAGTATATAAAATGTACAAGGTTGACACATACCTACTAGGTCGTCAATGTGGATTTTGTCAAATTTAAGTCTACTGGGTTGAGTGGGTTGAACCAATTGTTATTCTTTGCCAACCCCTTACATTCTATGAAAAAAGTGCCTTCTGGCAGTTTTCTCCCCAAACTCTTCAAACCCATTTCCCTAAATGGTTTTTCCTACCCATGGCATTTGATTTGGTTTCATTTTTATATCTATAAATTCTTTAAAAAAAAAATTTAAATACACTTAAATCACTAAAATATTCAAAAAAAAGTTTAATATTCTCAGTTGCCTACCTATCTTGCACCTGATGCCACCTCTAGGGGTCCCTCTTGCCTAGATTGTCATCTCCTTGCCATCCTAGCTTGTTTGGTCTCTTAGAAATCTTTTTCTCCCCTTCACAAGTTAGAAATAACAAATGACTTCTCATTTTACCCTATTTACAATCACTTTTCAAACTTCAAATCTTTCAATTATTTTCTAGTAGATTCCTTGTTTTGCCTCTATCTTTGTTTTTACTCATTCATTTTTCAAACTGTAAAATGTTCTAGATTCATGATGAAGTAGATAAATATTTCCACTATCATATGCCTATCTTCTTCTTCTTTTTTTTGACTATTTTTTGTACTAAAATCTATAGGTTCACCTAATGTTCTTCACATTAGACACTTTCATTCATCTTGCAGTCTATTTTTTATCTATGGCACTAAAGTAAGTAAAGGTGTGTGTTTTTTAATTCTATCCTTTCATTTATCTTATTTGATATTTATTGCACTTTACTTAGCATCAATGTTATGTGTTATCATGTTCTATTTATTGAAGCACCATCCCATGTTGCACTCACGTGACACGTGATGAGCTTCAAGTGGAGTATATGTATACACATAATATTTTAAAACTTTTATCAGTTACTAACACTTTGTATCTTGTAGGAACTCATCTAGTCTCAATATTTCTAAGTGCACACCTTAAGGGGTACACCAAGAAAGGGGTGGGTAGACCATTAGTGCTTCATAGGATTATTGCCCATTTTTTCACTTATTACCTATACACTTGTCTCCTAAAAATATTTACCCTAAGTTTGTTCTTCTTTGTTGTACCCATTACATGCATTTTTTACATTTTATCCTCTTTTTTCTCACCTAAATCCATTTTGTCAGTCAACTATACTAGGTTGACTAGGTCAACTTTGTATAATTTTGGGGTATTTTTCACTTAAGATCTAGTTGAACTTTGGCTAACTTAGCTCATGACCTAGTGAATAATTATCTAGAAATATATAGGTTCGACTAGGTCAATCCTATTGGCCAACATTTTTGGAAGGGTTTAGAGAAATATCTACTTATATATGCAAGTTTATTTCCATTAATTATCAATGAAAACGGAAATAAAAATTAAGATCAAATGAACATCTACTTATTGACCATTCTACTTGAAGAATAAAACTTAGTGTTCCATACTTTCTTTGGAGATATGGATCTTGTCTTGTGGAGAAGTCTTTTGGATGCATCGATAGGTTGTGTAGCCTAGAGTTGATTTATCTTTATCATCCTTACATACCATAATAACATCTTGAGAAGTACCTTAACCAAGGGAGAGATTGAGGCTTGATGAGTTCATCTTCAAAAGAAAATATTCTAAACTTTATTTCTCCTTTGTAAGAGTAAATAGATAATGCATTTGTGCTTCTTTTCTATGTATTAGGATTTCGTATACATTGACATGAATATATGTTTTCTATGCATGGTTTTTTTTTTCCTAACCCCCACTTTGTGCCACAAACTTTGGTGATCATTAGATTATATTTACTTTTCTTGTTATTATATTAGGTGAAATATCAAAACCTAGGACCCACTTAGCGTTATTGCATGATTGTGTTAAATTGAAGGCTTTGGAACCCTCCTTAGCATGGTTTATTGTGATAAATGATCCCCAAATCGGTTCTAACGGATTCCCATATTGGTCATGCTCTTGATTAACAAATGCATTCACAATCAAAAGTGTAATTATACTTTATCTTCTCTGAGTTAGGATTGATTTATAGACATGATGCATTTTTGATTGCATACACAAGGCACATGAAAAGGTATGAAATAATGTTAAGACAAATGGAAAATGGAAAAGGAAAGATAAATGGTTCTATTGTACCTATTAATGTGGAAATGTTCATCTTGATCAACATATGATACAACCAAAATAGTCAATTATATAAATTTCTAATCCACACCCCTTTTAAATAGATGCTCTGTTAAGAACCTACTACTAATTTGGACTCTTATAATGTTTTTATGATCTTCATTGGTCATTGATTTTGTTTCCTCTATACTTGAAGACAAGATGTTTTCATAGCCTTTGTAAAGGAAAGTGTAGCTAGAGATGGTAAATACAGATAAACAGTGGGTAAAAAGTATAATTTGGTAGTGGAGAGATGGATCATAATAGATGATCCATAAACCAAGTCTAAAACAATTTTTCATAAACGGATACTAAATTTTTGAGAATGAATAAAAGTACTTAGAAAGACTTTACTATTTATTTCCCCACTTAAAACTCCTTGTTTTGTGTCAAATTTGAACTTTTCATAATTCATTCAATTGTTTCGTTAAATTCATTTGTGAACTGAATTAAACGAAAATAAAATAAACAAAAAATACTTGACACAAGACATGATAACAGAGTACACCCATTCGGGCTACGTCTCTGGGTTCTTAATTCAAACCGATCCATTAAAAGATGTAAATATCAATATTTTAAACTTATATCAAATGGATTTAAATACACCTGTATCAATGCTAAATTTTGACAGTGAAGGTTCATGTTGAAGCAATTGTCTTTTGTCAATAGCATTATATTTATTCTCCATGCAAACGGGCAATATCTTCTCCATTCATATTATCTGTAACATTCTAATATAGAGAACTGTGTACATCCCTCCATAGTCACTAACTTATAAAATAGAGGCGATTAAAAACATAGTTACCCACTAATAACCCTGTAATTATTACATCCATAGGCATTGGCTTTATAAAAACAAAAGTAATCTAAATTTACAGTCACAAATCTCTCGATCTCTTTATCTGTCAATACAGAGGCAAAATACATATCTTCCCTATCTATGATGGGTCTCTATGTATTTAAACAACCCATAATGGAAAAATTACATCTGTTGTTGTACAATGGACCCCACACACACACACACCTCTCATTGTACAACAACAGATATAATCTTTCCATTATTATATATATATATATATATATATATATAAAACTATCTCCCATAATTGAAATAGAAGATAAACAATCCGACTCAGGGCAATGCCAAATAACATATATTTATGTAAAAAGATTACCGGATACTTGTTGCCATATATCATTCACCCATTCTGTCTCACATCTGTGGATATGCAAATACTATTTTTGCCCAAGGCTCATAAGCCATCCAATCAAGCGTATCATATTTGCCATGGAAAATACAACGGCTCATTAAATATATTTCTTTATATCCAGATGGATCTTTAAATAGAAGAATTATAAACACAATCTTAAACACCTTCCTCAAAATAAGCGAATAAAAAACATTTACTGTCTCAATTTTGTACTTATGCAGATACATACCATTCGCATGGTTTCATGGTCTGGCAAGCATCATTACAACTCGGCCCTGAACCAAAATCTTGTTCCTATCCACATCTTCCAAAGATTATACGATGGAAGTATTATCAATAGCCATGGTTATTATGGCTCGGATTTTATCCACAGGTCTTGTCTATCATTTCTCATAAAATAACGCCAAGGATCCTATGCAACGTCGATCAACGCCTTCGCTAGAGTCTTACTAGGTTTGTTTTGTCAATGCCATTTTGATACCGGTATTTGGCAACACATTTCAGCTTATACTAATGACCAAATTGTTTTGGTCTGCACACGCTATACCAGTAAATATACTCACCCCGTTCATGATACAATGGACAGCTCTATCATCTGCCTCGATCCTTTTGGCTTCATCTAATTGCGAGTTGTTTTAATGGCTTTCGTGCCATATCAAAACAGAACTGCCTCCACATAGAACTGCTGATCTTCGATATGCCATCCACATTGAATTTGTATCAGACGCCATTCAAAAGTATATTTGCATCTTTTAATATGGATTACTCTGGCAACCTGGGGCCTGTGGATTATATCTTTTCTCTCGGTCGATGACCAAATAGACAGTCTGCTCCAATAAACTACCTCGCTAAGGTTTTAAACGTCTTGCCACGACTGGACTCGATGTTTAACGTTCCATCATCGTTCCACTCATGAACGTCAACAGACTTCTAAACGGGATGTCACCTTGATCCCTCAATCCAAAACTGTCACCCCCGCAAGCATATACTTTCGACCTCCACCTTTGGCCCAATGGGCGAGCTTATTCCAACCCTCTCTGCTTGGCCCCTACTCATAATTCTGGGCTTGTATTTAAAATGATACCATTATTAAAATTGCATGTCTCTCGATCCAACGGCTTCATCCGTTAGTCTCGTCAATGGATTCTCCTTGAATATTAAATCGACTTAGCAACTCGTGGCTTCGGCCACACTTAAATGTTTCCATTTTGTTTGATAATGCAACAGAATAGTAAATCGGCTTAGCAAGTAATTACGCCAAGTTGTAGAGCTGCTCATATCTTGGAACTTGGGCTGGGTCTCGAGTTGGCACAAAGCTATTTCGATGGCTTTGTTAGGAGATCTAGACTTGGCTTGGACGTTGAGCTGGCATTAGGAGATCTAGACTTGGCGATGTTGAGCTGGCATGTTCATGTGGATACGAGCTTAAAATATTCCATGGATATTAAAAACATTAAATAAAAAGTCATGTAAGAGATTTAGACTTGGCTTGGATGTTGCGTTAGCATTGGCTTTGTTAGGAGATCTGGACTTGGCTTGGACGTTGCATGGGCATTGGTTTTGTTAGGAGATCTAGACTTGTCTTGGACATTGCATTGGGATACCCATGTGGATACCAACGTAAAATATCTCATGGATATTAAAAACATATAATAAAAATCCATGTAATGGATTAGAAGTTTAAGGAATAAAGTATCCAATGGTTAAATAAAAATTATATTAATAAGATATTAAAATATATTAAAAAATATTTAATATAACATCCAATGGATTAATAAATTTATTTAAAATAGGATATTAATTTTAATATTTTGGAAATATAAAACTTATAATGGAAAAAATATATTTTTTCAAAACTATATAAAAATATCCCCCAGATCAAACCTCCCCTATAGAGGTTTTTGGTCTCCAAAAGTTTGAATACTAATTGTATCTGTCAAACAGTTCTCTGTACCAATTCTTTCAAATGACTTGTTTCCTAAAATAGTCATTAAATATGGTGGTTTCTCTCAACATCTACACTACATGAAGGTTAAGGTATTCTCCTTGTTATCATACGAGGGGAAATCATTGTGTTGCATACACCTAAGAATTCACAAAAAAATTGCACACATATATACTTACATTTTACAAATGTTGCCCATCTATGGGTCTTAAATAGTACTTCTACATGACATACATGAAAAGCATACATGGGAGTATAATGAAGTTTGAAATACACTGCCCATATTACTATGGGACTTAGATGTATATAATGGAAGTATAAACATGTGTAAAGAATTTGTCTATCCTAGGATGCCTAATACACAATACTCATTCCCTGAGGATAATTGAGGGGATTAAAAACGAAAAAAAAAAAAAAAAAAAAACGGTTGTGTCCCTCAAATCTTTCTTTGAACTTGTCAACTCCAATGTTGTCTTGGAGAGTTTTCCACAATTAGAGATTCTTTACAAACTCACAAATTTGTACATAATTGCAAGCAAATATCAATTAAAAGTGAGAAGAAACCAAGTATTTTAACCCTGTCTCGAGGTTTCTTTCACCATTTGACTGCTCCCTAATTCATACCTGCACAATTCAGCGAACTGAGTTAGTTTCCCAAAAAGTCTATCACAATGGAAAAATGAAATAGGGCATAGTAAATATAGATCTTCCAAACACACCTTAAACAAAATTACCTTCCTAAATTTAATAAGTAGGAATTTCTCTATAATAGTGTTGGAAATAATAATCAAGCATACTATTTTGTTCTATAGTTACACTATATTGACTATTTAAATAAACCAGTAACCATTGAGAGATGTTCCCTATTTATGGTTTCTATAATTGAATAATAAGCGGTTTCATCTTTATAAAACTCTATCTCAAAGAGTTAGATGATCCATATTATAGTTTCAAAATGCTTTTAAAAATTTCAAACAAAGACATACTTTACTCCCAATGCAACCTTACACAAAAGATTCAATAAAAAATGTGCAAACATAATTACATTCGAGAATAATTTATTCATCTAAAAAAAATTGTACAATGCACCTATTGAGTATTAGCTAGTAAATATTGGTTTTTTAAACAGTGCCCTGTTTGCTTCCTGCAACTCTCAATAAATTTTTGAAAACATAAACCAACTTATCTACCAATTACAAACTCAAACTCAAAGTTTAAAAACCTATTTGATATTGAACAATGCCTTGTTGTCATTTCCATATCTACCATGGAACTAGGTTTTTCACTTGTTCTTAATATAAAAGACATAAACATCCATAGTATAATTAATAGTACAAAATATAAATGCTACACAACTGGTTATGAAGATCAAAAGTATTGTGTCAATTCCAATATTAAATCAAACCATGACCATACCTCAATTTACCCTCTGTGTAAGACTAATAATCGAACGGCAACTATTTTCTCTTGGATGTGCATCACTGAAAGTGTCTTGCACTTTATTTGAATGCTTCATAAAGAAGAAATGGTGTTCCTTTAACAAAACCACCTCACACCTTAAGTGACAATGTGTTGTTCTTCATGTGTGTTGACCCTGCAGGGCTAGTTGTTCCAAAACCTTCATTTCAAAAGCTTGTTTTCTTCTAGGCAATTATAACACCTTTCAATTTCTCTTTGTACTAGCCTTCCTACATGGTCAACTAAAATATAAGCAACATCTGATATTAAAATTTTAAATAGAATTATATCATAACTAAATAAAGGAACTGTAATCACTTGCTCTGATATCAAATTTGATCCGTAAACTGAGTCTAAAATATTTTTTTGTAAACAGATACTAAAATTTTGAAAATGAATAAAAGTACTTAGAAAAACTTGACAATTCAATTTTTGACTTAAAACTACCTATTTTGCATTAAATTTGAACTTTCCATAATTCATTCTATTATTCCATTAAATTCATTCACAAACTGAATTAAATGAAAATAGAATAAACTGAAAATGAAATACTTGACATAAGACATGATAATGGAGTTCACCCATTCGAGCTACGTCTCCAAGTTCATAATTTGAACAGATCCATTAAAAGATGTAAATATCAATATTTTAAACTTACATCAAATGAATTTAAATAAACTTGTATCAATATGGAATTCGTGAAGGCCACTCTGAAGCAATCATCCTTCATCAACAATATTATATTTTTTTTCTATGCAAACGGACAATATCTTCTCTATTCAAAGTATTAATAACATTTTGACAAATGAACAATCTCTAGTTATTATAGACAACTATGTACATCCCTCCATAGTCACTAACTTATAAAATAGAGGCAATAAAAAATACAGTTCCCTGCTAATAACCTTGTAACTATTACATCCATAGCCACTGACGTTATGAAAATAGAAGTCATCCAAATTTACAGTCAAGGGTCTCTCGATCTCTCTGTTTATAAATACAGAGGCAAAATATATATCTTGTCTATCTATCATGGGTCTATGTGTATTTAAATAACCCATAATGAAAAGATTACATCTGCCCTTGTACAATGGGTAACATATATGTTCACGGATAATTAACTCTCTCGTGTAATCTCCCATAATTAAAATAGAAGATAAACGATGTGACTCAAGGCAATGCCAAATAACATATATATGTAAGAAGATTACCCGATTCCTTTTTCGATATATCATTCGCCCATTCCATCTCGGATATGTGGATATGCAAATACTATTTTCGCCCAAGGATCATAAGCCATTCAATCAAGCCTATCATATTTGACATGGAAAATACAGTGGTTCATTAAATTTCTTTATTTATATCCAAACAGCTTTTCAAATAAAAGAATTATTAACACGGGCTTAAATGCCTTACTCAAAATAAGCAAATAAAACACACTGGATTAATTTTGTACTTATGCAGATACATACCATTCGCATGGTTTCATGGTCTAGAAAGCATCATTACAACTCGACCCTGAACTAAAAATCTCATTCCTGTCCACAGCTTCCAAATATTATACGATGGAAGTATTATCAATAGCCATGGTTATTATGGCTCGGCTTTTGTCAACAGGTCTTGGCTATCATTTCTCATAAGATAACGCCAAGGATCCTATGCAACGTCGATCAACGCCTTTGCAAGTCTTACTGGGTTTGTTTTGTCAACGCCATTTTGGTATTGGTATTTAGCAATGCATTTCAGATTATACTAATGACCAAACGGTTCTGGTCTGCACACGATAAAATAGTAAATGTACTTTCCCCATTCGTGATACAATGGACATCTCTATCATCCACCTCGGTCCTTTTGGCTTCATCCAAATGCGATCTCTTTTAATGGATTTTGTGCCATATCAAAACAGAACTGCCTCCATACAGAACTGCTGATCTTTGATATGCCATCCACATTGAATTTGTATCAGATGCCATTCAAAACTATATTTACAGCTTTTAATATGGATTATTTTGGCAACTTGGGGCCCGTGGATTATATCTTTTCTCTCAGCTGGTGACTAAATAGACAGTCTGTTCCAATAAACTACCTCATCGAGGATTTAAATGTCTTGCCAGGACTGGGCTCGATGTTTAATGTTCTATCATCATTCCACTCATTAACATCCATAGGCTTCTAAATGGGATGTCACCTTGATCCCTCGATCCACGACCATCGCCCCCCAAAGCATATACTTTCGGCCTCTACCTTTGGCCCAATGGGAGAGTTTATTCCAACCCTCTCTGCTCGGCCCCTACTCATAGAATTTTGGGCTTGTATTTAAAATGATGTCGTTGTTAGAGGTGCATGCCTCTCGATCCAAAGGCTTTGTCTGTTAGTCTCGATAATGGATTCTCTTTAAGGGGTAAGATCCCACATTCACCAAATGATATAGACTGAAGGCTTCAAATAGGCCTATGCGGGCTTTACAACTCTTGGCTTTGGCCACACTTTAATGTCCATATTTCGTTTGACGATGTAACAGAATAGGAGCTCGACTTAGCAAGTAATTACGCCAAGTTGTAAAGTTGCTCTTATCTCAGAACTCGGGTTGGGTCTCGAGTTGGAAAAAGCTATATTGGTGGCTTAGGAGATCCGGACTTGGCTTGGATGTTGAGCTGGCATGCCCATGTGGATACGAACTTAAAACATTTCATGATATTAAAAACCATTTAAAATAGGATATTAATTTTAATTAATTGGAAATAGAAAATTTATAGTGAAAAAATAATATTATCTCCAAACTATATAAAAATATCCTCCAAATCAATTGAGTGTATAATGGTTGGGCAATAAATGAAGATCAGGTTTTTTAGGTACACATAATGTTGTTAATTCCAAATTCGACGTAATTTTTTTTGTGGTAGGACCAAAGACTTCTTAATATGCTCTTGATAGGACCACTATATTTTCAATTTTTTTGGTTTGAGAGACACTGCCATCTAATTATGTTATAGATTGGAAGTTGTGCTAATATTATATTTAAAAGTGTCTTCATCAATCATTGAAGAAGTGTTGTTCTCAGCTATTGGTAACTTCAAGAGGTTTTCACCAATAAATTTGTCTTGATTGTCCCATAATGCCTTCAAAAGGGTTTCACTAAGGAACATTAACTTTTGAATTTGATTGTCTTTTAGTGCCTCAAACAAGGTTTCAATATAAGACGTTGAGTTTGGATTTTGATTTCCCCTAGCACCTCTAAAAAGGTTTCACTAGGATATTGTTCTTCAGCATGAATATATTCTTGGTCCCCCTAATATTCTATAACTGATATGTCACCATGGACGTAGTTCAACAACGTGTGATTTTGTTGGTCCCAATCAACACTTATGAGAGGTGGAATATCAATATAATGGCTATGTTGGTTGGTAATTAATGTCATATGGAATGGTAATGGAAAGGGAAAAGGTATCGCAATCCTCATAGAAGATACTAGGATAACTTGTGTAAATCTTGAATTAATCATCCTCGAAAAATGTGGAAGGATCACAAATATATTCAAGTTGATTTGCAAGGCATGTGTAGCCAATGTTGTAATAACCATGAATGTGTTTTGATTCTAAAGATGAGTCTGACTCAAAGGACTCTGAATCTGATGTAGAGACTGATCTTGATTCTACTTCTGATGCTAAATATGATATCAGCTCAAGAATAAAACCCAACTTCAATGTTGATTCTTTATTTGGTGTTACGACAAAGATACTATGTTGAATGCTTGGTATTGGACATGTAATGTCTTAGGGTTGAACAATGGGCACTTCATAAATAGGCTCGGCGAAGAAAGACTCCATAAAGATTGCCTTGTCAAAGTGAGACGTCTCAATAAAATTAAAATGGTCAACATGTAACTCCACAGAGACTAGCTTTGGCCACACTTAAATTTCTATATTTCATTTGACGATGTAACAGAATATAAGTTTGACTTAGCAAGTAATCACGCCAAGTTATAAAGTTTCTCTTATCTCAGAACTTAGGTTGGTCTCGAGTTGGAAAAAGCTATTTTGGTGGCTTAGTTAGGAGGATCCGGACTTGGCTTGGATGTTGAGCTGGTATGCCCATGTGGATACGAACTTACAATATTTCATTATATTAAAAACCATTTAAAATAGGATATTAATTTTAATTTATTGGAAATAGAAAATTTATAGTGGAAAAATAATATTTTCTCCAAATTATATAAAAATATCCTCCAAATCAATAGAGTGTATAATGGTTGGGAAACAAATGAAGATCAGGGTTTTTAGGTACACATAATGTTGTTGATTCCAAATTCAATGTAATGTTTTTTGTGGTAGGACCAAAGACTTCTTAATATGCTCCTGATAGGACTATTATATTTTCCATTTTTTGGTTTGAGAGAAGCTGCCATCTAATTATGTTATAGATTGGAAGTTGTACTAATATTATATTTAAAAGTGTCTTCATCAATCATTAAAGAAGTGTTATTCTCAGTTATTGGTGCCTTCAAGAGGTTTTCACCAATAAATTTGTCTTGATTATCCCATAATGGCTTCAAAAGGGTTTCACTAAGGAACATTGACTTTTGAATTTGATTGTCTTTTAGTGCCTCAAACAAGGTTTCAATATAAGACGTTGAGCTTGGATTTTGATTTCCCCTAGCGCCTCTGAAAATTTTTCAGTAGGAGATTATTCTTCTTCTACATGAATGTATTCTTGGTCCCCCTAATATTCTATAACTGATATGTCACCATGTCATAATTCAATAAGGTGTGATTTTGTTGGTCCCAATCAAAACTTATGAGAGGTGCAATGTCAATATAATGGCTATATTGGTTGGTAATTAATTTCATATGGAATGGTAATGGAATGGGAAAAGGTATCACAATCCTCATAGAAGATACTAGGATAACTTGTGTAAATTTTGAATTAATCATCCTCGAAAAATGTGGAAGGATCACAAATATATTCAAGTTGATTTGCAAGGCATGTGTAGCCAATGTTGTAATAACCATGAATGTGTTTTGATTCTAAAGATGAGTCTGACTCAAAGGACTCTAAATCTGATGTAGAGACTGATCTTAATTCTACTTCTGATGCTAAATATGATATCAGCTCAAGAATAAAACCCAACTTCAATCTCGATTCTTTATTTGGTGCTACGACAAAGATACTATGTTGAATGCTTGGTATTGGACATGCAATGTCTTAGGGTTGAACAATGGGCTCTTCATAAATAGGCTCGGCGAGCAAAGACTGCCTTATCAAAGTGAGACGTCTCGAAAAATGTAAAATGGTCAACATGTAACTCCACATAGACTAGCTTTGGCCACACTTAAATTTCTATATTTCGTTTGACGATGTAACGGAATATAAGTTTGACTTAGCAAGTAATCACACCAAGTTATAAAGTTGCTCTTATCTCAAAACTCTGGTTGGGTCTTGAGTTGGAAAAAGCTATTTTAGTGGCTTAGTTAGGAGGATCCGGACTTGGCTTGGATGTTGAGCTGACACGCCCATGTGGATATGAACTTAAAATATTTCATGATATTAAAAACCATTTAAAATAGGATATTAATTTTAATTAATTGGAAATAGAAAATTTATAGTGGAAAAATAATATTTTCTCCAAATTATATAAAAATATCCTCCAAATCAATAGAGTGTATAATGGTTGGGCAACAAATGAAGATCAGGGTTATTAGGTACACATAATGTTGTTGACTCCAAATTCGATGTAATTTTTTTTGTGGTAGGACCAAAGACTTCTTAATATGCTCTTGATAGGACCACTATATTTTCCATACTTTTGGTTTGAGAGAAGCTGCCATCTAATTATGTTATAGATTGGAAGTTGTACTAATATTATATTTAAAAGTGTCTTCATCAATCATTGAAGAAGTGTTATTCTCAGCTATTGGTGCCTTCAAGAGGCTTTCACCAATAAATTTGTCTTGATTATCCCATAATGGCTTCAAAAGAATTTCACTAAGGAACATTGACTTTTGAATTTGATTGTCTTTTAGTGCCTCAAACAAGGTTTCAATATAAGACGTTGAGTTTGGATTTTGATTTCCCCTAGCACCTTTGAAAAGGTTTCACTAGGAGATTGTTCTTCTTCTGCATGAATGTATTCTTAGTCCCCCTAATTTTCTATAACTGATATGTCACCATGGATGTAGTTCAACAAGGTGTGATTTTGTTGGTCCCAATCGACACTTATGAGAGGTGGAATGTCAATATAATGGCTATGTTGGTTGGTAATTAATTTCATATGGAATGGTAATGGAATGGGAAAAGGTATCATAATCCTCATAGAAGATACTAGGATAACTTGTGTCAATTTTGAATTAATCATCTTCAAAAAATGTGGAAGGATCACAAATATATTCAAGTTGATATGCAAGGCATGTGTAGCCAATGTTGTAATAACCATGAATGTGTTTTGATTCTAAAGATGAATCTAACTCAAAGGACTCTTAATCTAATGTAGAGACTGATCTTGATTCTACTTCTGATGCTAAATAAGATATCAACTCAAGAATAAAACCCAACTTCAATGTTGATTCTTTATTTGGTGTTACGACAAAGATACTATGTTGAATGCTTGGTATTGGACATGTAATGTCTTAGGGTTGAACCAATGGGCTCTTCATAAATAGGCTCAGGGAAGAAAGACTCCATAAAGACTGCCTTGTCAAAGTGAGACGTCTCAATAAAATTAAAATGGTCAACATGTAACTCCACAGAGACTAGCTTTGGCCACACTTAAATTTTTATATTTCATTTGACGATGTAATGGAATATAAGTTCAACTTAGCAAGTAATCACACCAAGTTATAAAGTTGCTCTTATCTCAAAACTCAGGTTGGGTCTCGAGTTGGAAAAATCTATTTTGGTGGCTTAGTTAGGAGGATCCGTTCTCGGCTTGGATGTTGAGCTAGCATGCCCATGTGGATACGAACTTAAAATATTTCATGATATTAAAAACCATTTAAAATAGGATATTAATTTTAATTTATTGTAAATAGAAAATTTATAGTGGAAAAATAATATTTTCTCCAAACTATATAAAAATATCCTCCAAATCAATAGAGTGTATAATGGTTGGGCAACAAATGAAGATCAGGGTTTTTAGGTACACATAATGTTGTTAATTTCAAGTTTGATGTAATTTTTTTTGTGGTAGGACTAAAGACTTCTTAATATGCTCTTGATAGGACCACTATATTTTCCATTTTTTTGGTTTGAGAGAAGCTACCATCTAATTATGTTATAGATTGGAAGTTGTACTAATATTATATTTAAAAGTGTCATCAATCATTGAAGAAGTGTTGTTCTCAAGTATTGGTGCCCTCAAGAGGTTTTCACCAATAAAGTTGACTTGATTGTTCCATAATACCTTCAAAAGGGTTTCACTAAGGAACATCGAATTTTGAATTTGATTGTCTTTTAGTGCCTCAAACAAGGTTTCAATATAAGACATTGAGTTTGGATTTCGATTTCCCCTAGCGCCTCTGAAAAGGTTTCACTAGGAGATTGTTCTTCTTCTGCATGAATGTATTCTTAGTCTCCCTAATATTCTATAACTGATATGTCACCATGGACGTAGTTCAATAAAGTGTGATTTTGTTGGTCCCAATCGACACTTATGAGAGGTGGAATGTTAATATGATGACTATGTTGGTTGGTAATTAATGTCATATGGAATGGTAATGGAATGGGAAAAGGTATCGCAATCCTCATAGAAGATACTAGGATAACTTGTGTCAATTTTGAATTAATCATCCTCGAAAAATGTGGAAGGATCACAAATATATTCAAGTTGATTTGCAAGGCATGTGTAGCCAATGTTGTAATAACCATGAATGTGTTTTGATTCACTTTGATGAGCTAGTCTCTGTGGAGTTACATGTTGATCATTTTACTAGATGAGTCTGACTCAAAGGACTCTGAATCTAATGTAGAGACTGATCTTGATTCTACTTCTGATGCTAAATATGATATCAGCTCAAGAATAAAACCCAACTTCAATGTTGATTCTTTATTTGGTGTTACGATAAAGATACTATGTTGAATGCTTGGTATTGGACATGTTATGTCTTAGGGTTGAACAATGGGCTCTTCATAAATAGGCTCAACGAAGAAAGACTCCATAAAGACTGCTTTGTCAAAGTGAGACGTCTCAATAAAAATAAAGTGGTCAACATGTAACTCCACAGAGACTAGCTCATCAAAGTGAACTACCTCCATATTAATAGGATATCAAAATATTAAAAAAAATAACATCAAATGGATTAACCATTTAAAATAGGATATTAATTTTAATATTTGGAAATAGAGAACTTACGGTGGAAAAATTATATTTTCTCCAAACTATATAAAAGTATCCTCCAAATCAATGGAGTGTATAATGGTTGGGCAACAAATGAAGATCAAAATTTTTAGGTACACATATAGTTGTTGATTCCAAATTTGACGTATTTTTTTTGTGGTAGGGCCAAATACTTCTTAATATGCTCTTGATAGGACCACCATATTTTTCCATTTTTTTGGTTTGAGAGATGTTGCCATCTAATTATGTTATAGATTGTAAGTTGTACTAATGTTATATTTAATAATGTCTTCATCAAGCATTGAAAAACTGTTGTTCTTAGCTATTGGTGTCTTCAATTGGTTTTCACCAATAAAGTTGTCTTGATTCTCCCATAATGCCTTCAAAAGGGTTTCACTAAGGAACATTGACTTTTGAATTTGATTGTCTTTTAGTGCTTCAAACAAGGTTTCAATATAAGATGTTGAGTTTGGATTTTGATTTCCCCCTAGCGCCTCTAAAAAGGTTTCACTATGAGATTGTTCTTCTTCAACATGAATGTATTCTTGGCCCCCCTAATATTCTACAATTGATATGTCACCATGGATGCAGTTCAACAAGGTGTGATTTTGTTGGTCCCAATCAACACTTATGAGAGGTGGAATATCAATATAATGGCTATGTTGGTTTGTAATTAATGTTATATATAATGGTAATGGAATGGGAAGAGGTATCACAATCCTCATAGAATATACTAGGATAACTTGTGTCAATTTTGAATTAATCATCCTAAAAAAATGTGGAAGGATCACAAATATATTCAAATTGATTTGCAATGGATGTGTAGCCAATGTTGTAATAACCATGAATGTGTTTTGATTCTAAAGATGAGTCTGACTCAAAGGACTTTTAATTTGATGTAGAGACTGATGTTGATTCTACTTCTGATGCTAAATATGATATTAGTTCAAGAATAAAACCCAACTTCAATGTTGATTATTCATTTAGTGTTATGACAAAGATACTATGTTGAATGCTTGGTATTAGACGTGTAATGTCCTAGGGTTGAACAATGGGCTCTTCATAAATAGGCTCAGCTAAGAAAGACTCCATAAAGACTACCTTGTCAAAGTGAGACTTCTCAATAAAATTAAAATGGTCAACAGGTAACTCCATAGAGAATAACTTGTCAAAGTGAACTACCTCCATATTAATAGGATATCAAAATATTTATTAAAAAAAATAACATCAAATGGATTAACCATTTAAAATAGGATATTAATTTTAATATTTGGAAATAGAGAACTTAATGGTGGAAAAATAATATTTTCTCCAAAATATATAAAAATATCCTCCAAATCAATGGAGTGTATAATGGTTGGGCAACAAATGAAGATCAAGAATTTTAGGCACACATAATGTTGTTGATTCCAAATTCGACGTAATTTTTTTGTGGTAGGGCTAAAGACTTCTTAATATGCTCTTGATAGGACCAACATATTTTTCCATTTTTTTGGTTTGAGAGATGTTGCCATCTAATTATGTTATAGATTGGAAGTTGTACTAATGCTATGTTTAATAATATCTTCATCAAGCATTGAAGAACTATTGTTCTTAGCTATTGGTGCTTTCAAGAGGTTTTCACTAGTAAATTTGTCTTGATTATCCCATAACACCTTCAAAAAAGTTTCACTAAGGAACATTGAATTTTGAATTTGATTGTCTTTTAGTGCCTTAAACAAGGTTTCAATATAAAAGACTAAGTTTGGATTTTGATTTCCCCCTAGAACCTCTAAAAATATTTTACTAGAAGATTGTTTTTATTCTGCATGAATGTATTCTTGGTCCCCCTAATATTCTACAACTAATATGTCACCATGGATGTAGTTCAACAAGGTGTGATTCTATTGGTCCTAATCGACACTTATGAGAGGTGGAATTTCAATATAATGGCTATATTAGTTGGTAATTAATGTCATATGGAATGGTAATGAAATGGGAAGAGGTATCATAATCCTCATAAAAGATACTAGGATAACTTGTGTCAATTTTGAATTAATCATCTTCAAAAAATGTGGAAAGATCACAAATATATTCAAATTGATTTACAAGGCATGTGTAGCCAATGTTGTAATAACCATGAATGTGTTTTGATTCTAAAGATGAATCTGAATCTGATATAGAAACTGATGTTGATTCCACTTCTGATGTTAAATATGATATCAGTTCAAGAATAAAATATAACTTCAATGTTGATTCTTCATTTGGTGTTATGACAAAGATACTATGTTGAATGCTTGGTATTGGACGTGTAATGTCCTAGGGTTGAACAATGGGCTCTTCATAAATAGGCTTAGTTAAGAAAGACTCCATAAAGATTGCCTTGTCAAAGTGAGACTTCTCAACAAAAGTGAAATGGTCAACAGGTAACTCCATAGAGACTGGCTCATCAAAGTGAGGCTCTTTAAAAATAGGGGAATGGTCAAAATAATGATTTTCTTGAATATAGTTATAATCATTAAGGGGTGAATCAATAAACACTTACTTGTCAAAGTGAGACTCCTCAACCAAATAGAAAGGGTCAACAGGCAAATCCATAGAGACTGACTTGTCAAAGTGAGGCTCCTTAAAAATAAGGCAATGGTCAAAGGGTGGTTCAACACAAGTCAACTCATCAAAAATAGGTGCTTCAACAAAAACATCATGGATTGGTTGGTTTTATTGGCCTTGGTTTATTATTGATTACAAAATATTAGATCTAAACACAAGTTGGTATTTAAAAGATGGTTCTTAGAGACATAATAATTGGCTTTGTTGTGGATCGATGATTGGCTTGAATTTTTTTTAAGTGGGTGAAGTTTAGCAATGGATTAAGAATAACCTTTGGTTCAATAATGATCCCTTTGTAAATAGGATCATCAAAGATGGGCTCAACAAAGGA
Source organism: Torreya grandis (assembly GCA_037957365.1). NCBI lineage: Eukaryota > Viridiplantae > Streptophyta > Pinopsida > Cupressales > Taxaceae > Torreya > Torreya grandis. Next base: position 2,637,278 of record JARHVA010001367.1, read on the forward strand.
TAGCCATGGGTTCAGAATGGTAACTATGATCCATCTAATCATAATTATGTAACCTTGTTGGGATAATGATCCACTAGATTTGGAAGAGCTTAGAATCCTAATGAATGGGAATTACAAAGTTTGGTTGCTAACACATGCCAAAGGATGAGAGCATTAAATGGTAATGAATGGACATTGTAAATATTAGTTTCTAATGTAGGATGAAGGATGAGGGCTTAGAATGGTAATGAATGGGCATTGTAAAGCGTGGTCACTAACATAGGCCAAAGGATGAGGGCCCAAAATGGTAAACTTTGAGCACTGTGAAGCTCGGTGCTCACACAGGCCAAAAGAATATTACTAGCATAAGATTGGACTGGGTACCATTATCATTGAAAAGGTTAAATTGGTACTTTAATTAGTATAAAGAATGGTGATCTCATCATATTATAATCAACATGTTGGGTTTGGCAATTAGCCCAAAGAGGGCGGTCTTGGTCTATGTAAATGTTCTTGGCCATGATCTATGGAACTTGGCATTGGTCTAGGCAAATTGAAATTAGTCATGAAAATAAACATGAGCTATAAACTTGAAAATAAACTCGATTGAGGCATGTTTGTATATATGACTTGGTCTCATGAAAAATAAAGGTCTAAATTTCACATAACACTTAATACACAATCTAAAAATATTGGTTGATGTTTGGTAACATTTTGAAACTTGGTCTATGTGGGAAAATTGGTCTATTTTTGAAAATGGTTTAAACTTGGCTTATAATGGATCTCTTCTCATAATTTATCCATGGAAAATTGGTCTCAAATATCTCCAATACTTTAAGGTCTCTAAAAAAAATGGTCAAATGAAAGACAAATTTGAATTCTAGTTTTGACAAGCTATTTTGAACAAATCTAATCTAGTTTTAAAATAAAAATGGTGCTAGGTATTTGGGAATAAGGCACAAGTATAGACTCAAAAGGTATGAATTGAATCTAAAAACTGAGACAAATGTTAGGTCTTTGGTAAGAAGGCACAAAGCTAGACTTTAAAAACACACTAGGTCTGAAGACTGTAGGGCAATGCTAGGTCTTTGGTAAGAAGGTACAAAGTTAGACTTTAAAATAAATTAGGTCTTGAAACTAAAGGCAATGCTAGGTATTTGGTAAAAAGGCACAAAGATATACTTGGAAACAAACTAAGTCAAGGTAAAAACTTGAAATTAGTCCAATCTCTAAGGCAAATAGTTCAAAACACTTTGACTTAATCCTAGCACATGGATTTTAAAATAAATTTGACATTGATATAAGAAATTCACTTTAGGCACATGGAAATAGACCACTTCCTAGATCTAGGCAAAAGGGTCTTTAAAATAAGCAAAAAATTATTCTAAGTTACACAATTCAAAGGTGAGAGGTAAACATCCAAGCCAAAATCAAGCAAAATGTAAGTGTAGACTGCTCAATTTGAATCTGAACTTCATAGGACAAATTCTAAACTTGGTTTAAAAGACTTGGATTTTTTAAATGGAGAACATCCTAGACCCAAATAGACAACATAATGACACAAATTGTAGAACAAAGGCACACATGGTTTTGAACTTAGTTTGAAACACGGCAATGTTTTTGGAATAACACGAGCAGTGTAATGATGCTACTTTAACCAAATGGCATATTGGTTATGAATTTAAAACTCCAAGGTGAATACTTGGAATGAAATGAGCAATATAATGCCACCCCACTTAAACAAGTGACACACATAATTTTTTTGGAATGAAAAGTCTAAGGCAAAAGTGTGATACCAAATAGATAGATTAATACCTCTTAGATGAAAGTATGATGAAAATATGTGATGGTTATGACTCGTTTCAAACAAACAAGTACTTTATATTCTCAAAACACACATGTAAATCAAATAAAATACAATTAGTACAAATGGCTCATCTTATCCCTATAACTGACATGAGTGTGCATGGATTCAGCCAAAATTTCCACCTATATACCAATGCTTGTGATGAATTAAGGGTTAATCCAAAAAATAAAGTACAGGTGTAGGTAAAGTTTTTACTACCCCCTTATCTCTCAAGCATTGATATGTGGTATGAAATTTAAGTGAAGATCACTCATAATTTGGTATAAAATTCCATTACAAGTGGGGTTTGACTAAAAATTTATAAGTTTTAAACGTATTATATCATCTCAAGTGTGGCTAACACATGGGCACAATCACGTCAGTTGAATCCAAACTATCTAGCTTCTTATGTAATGGTCTATTCCTTTACATAAAAAATTCATCCATGTACATATTAGTGAATTTTGATGTCTAGATATTACATGGCTTGGATACCCATTGGTATGGTCAAGATAATCTCTCACCATTATCCCATCCAACAGTTTGCCCAATTTGTATATCCCATCATAGAATGGGGTTAGATCAATGCTAAGAGATGAATCTCCAGGTCAACACACCCCTAAAAAAAATGTGGGGAGGCTATGAACTCCTTCAAATAATCCAAATGCATAAAAAAATTTAAAAAAAAATGGAAAGACTTTAGAGTTCACTTTTGCATCATCCAAGTCACTTGGAGTTTGGAGAGACCAAATACAACATTATTTTTGACACAATTTTACGAAAAACAACAATAAACTGAGTGTTTTAATCACCCAAGTTCCTTAAATGGGATGGGGGGGAAACATACACACTAAATTTTGTTTTTTCTAAAATCAAATAATCTAATCTAAGTATTTTAAACTAGCTTAAATAACAAACAAGAATCGAAAAAGCTCTTAAGAGCTCTAAATAAAGATGTAGGTTATTTTTACTAACAATAAATTGAAATGTGTTTGAAATTTTTGGATCTTTGGCCATGTTTATACTTATAAAAAGTTTGGAAAATGCTAAAAGATAAACTGTTAAGTGATTTTTAGGCACTTTAACCAAGTGTGAATGAGTTTTAACTTTTGTTTTGAAATTAGATTTTGTAAAATAAAAAAATTGATTCAAAAACACTTAAACTTCTTCTTCCTTGGACCAATTTTGTGCAAACAAGATTATTGGATTAATTTGTTCTTTAAGCGAAGGTGAAATTCAACAAGTTACCTTAATAAAACACAAAATTTATCTCTCTAGAACTATTTCAGAGTTATGCAGTAAATTATGAACTAAAAAATTATTTAGGCATATAAAAACATAAAAAACCAAAAAAGTAAAAACTCAAAGTGTGCAATTTCACTATTTTAAAAGGATAACAAATCTCTATTCTACAATTTCACAACTTAGGCAAATAATTTCGTAACTCTATGATTTCAAAACTTTGAAAAATAATTTTACAACTAAGGAAAACAATTTCTTAACTCAAGCAAACAATTTTGCAACTCAGGGTTGCAATTTCACAACTCATGTCTACAATTTCATAATTATCTCAAACCTTCAATAAAAACATCAAAATAGAAAAATGATTTTGTGATTTGATTGTACTATTTCTCTATTAAGTGTCCTAAATTGATAAATAGTCAATAAAATCATGAAAACATAGAGAAAAAATAATAATTTCACAATTAAAATGATGATTGTGCAACTAAACTCTATGATTTTTCAATTAAAATTATGATTTCACAATTAAAATCTAAAAATTTGTAATTTTGCATAAAAATCAAGAAAAACCCTTAAAATTGTAAAATATATTCACAATCTTACAAGTTTCTCTATTGATTTCACAGTTTTACAGAGTGGAGTTCAAACTAGAATGATTTTGCAAATTATTGAGATGATTTCACAATTTGGTTGATGATTTCATAGTTTACCTTGCTAAATCTGTAGTTCAGTAGTCACGAATTCATAGTTCCACAATCACAAGCCAAACAAGGAAAATTTAGATAAAAAGAAATAAATTAATGTCTAAAATGACTACTTCTTGGCTGTTAAGAGGTTCAAAGATGCTCCATTTATGAATGTGGGATGTGTGGTCCCACCAGAAATGCCATTATGTGATCAATATGAATCTAAAAGTAGAGATTAGTATTATGTTAGTATGATGAAAACTAGATTAAAAAAACACTAATAAAGCTAACACATCAAGCCTATACACTCAAGGAACAAGAAAACAATAAAAGTAACTATTAATAGAAGATTAAACAACCATTATTTACCTTCCTTGAGAGCAAGAGTTGTATGTTGGATATGGAGGAGTGTGCTCGGTCATATGATCAAAGAATCTTTGGCAATGGTACTCCTTGCATTATCTTTCCTTGTCACCTTGGTAATTTTAGACTTGGTTTTGGCTTTAGCTTAGATATCTCAATAAATGAGCATTATAACATTATATAACAAGGGTCTTTAAAGGTATTTTTGCATCATAATATTACACTAAAAGAGCTTGTTGAATAATGGGTAAAGCCTTATCTTTATGACCATCAAAACTAACTCTAACCTAAGTGTAATTAGGTTTAGTTTAACCATGGTTAGGTTTGAGAGGGGATAATCCATTAATATTTTCAATTAATAAGCATGGCTCACAAATCTAGATATTTATTTGATATTTTATGAGTCCTTAACAACTCACAAAAGATGATGCCATGATGGTTACATCATTTCAAATATTTGTGTGATGTCATTATGATGTCATCAATCTAGATTTTATGAATTTTAAAAAATATAAATTCAATAATTAATTAGCCAACCATGGGATTTTTACCTATGCATTTAATTGAGTTTAACCAAATAAGCAATCCTGCTCAAGTTAATTACCATTTTTAAATTTTGACAAGTTGTCCCTCACACATGGTCAAAAAGGTTAATTTTTTAGGTTGTAACTTGATCAAATATGAATTAGAGGAAGATCATGATTATTTATAGTGCATTTCCCTAGTTAAGGATACATTGGCATGATTTAAAAAATTCACATGATATGCGATGATAAAATAAGAGCATTCCAGTGATTTCTAAGCTTAACTTACATTATTTACAAGAAGTCACTCCAATGTCCATTTAGACATAAAAGTGTAAAAAGAGGAGTGTCTATAGGAAGAACCATTTCCAATTAAAATATTCTAAAAATAGGTCTCAAAACTCAATTTTCACTTGATTTAGTGCTCTCAACCTATACATAAGCAATTAGGGTTTTAGTGTATTAAACTCATCATAACTAAAAAACTAACACTTAAAATTGCATTAAATATTTTGGATAGGTCTGACAAGATTTTTTTGAAGGTTTTAAATTTGTTTCAATAATTTTGGAGACCTAAAACTCATTATATTAAAAAAAACTCACACTGCAGGTCTAAAGGAAGGCTTATTTAGAGCACTAGAAACACTAGAATCATTATAACTTGAAAATGACCTAGCCAAATGTGAAACTTTTTAGAAAGGTGAATTAAGGTTAAATTGATTTATTAAAGTTGGATTTAAGGTTTTAATACACCTAAAAAGAAACTTATTAAAGAAACTCATTCTATAGGCCCAATATTAAGGTCTAGAAACTTTGTTTTTATCTTTTCTTGCATTTTTCAGTTTGGATAAATGTAAAAATGAATATATTGAGTTGATAAAACATAAAGTGAATGTGTTTAATAATATTTTATTAAAAATATTTATTTTTTAATGTTATAGTCAATAAGGCTTGCAGGCCTAATCGTATCTCCTATATGTCAGTTACAAATTGATCTTCCTTAACCCTTCCCATCAGAATACTCTAATTTGGTTAGATAAGTCAGTTTATGAAGTTATAAAGCTATTATGGGGGCAACATGTAAATTAGAGTAGAGCATAATAGAGAGAACTTGTATGGTAATGTGATGTATTTTAGATGATATAACCACTGTAAGACTTGAATTAATGAGAATCCAAAGGTTTTTAAGTACTATTTTTTATGAATGTTTGGTCTAAATTTATATCTTAGTTAGAGTGAATATTTAAGCATCACAAAATCAGATCTTGTCATTAGGTGGAAACCCTATATGTGCTTTCATCATTTGATATTAGAGCCATGATTTTTCATGTTGGGAGAAGTGTGCATGCATAATACTATGGATTAGTCTATTGGACAGTTGTGAAAGACAAGTTTAAATCATAGAAGAGATAGCATAAAGAGAAAATTTTATTAGAAGAGGGAAAAGACCAAGAGTACCCCAAGTTGTATATCTCGCTGAGATGATGAGAGAAATGCAAGAAAGTTTGGATTAAATGAAAAGAGAATAATTAAGAGGATCTAATGGTGGATCGTGAGTGAAGATGAATAATAAGGATATAAATATCTTGTTGTGGAGGACATGGAAAATGAATTTGAGACTATATTTCTCAAAATTGTGGCAAGGCTTGGTAGTAAACCAAGGTTGAATACAACTTACTATAATGGGAGTTTAAATCCCAAAGAAATTTTGGATTAGATAATAGATATCAAAAAGTATTTCAACTATGATTTTATAGAACACAAGAAGGTTATTTTTTATTACATGAAGCTGAAGATCCATGCTTCTTTATAGTGGGATCATGTGTAGGCCAAGAAACAAATTAAAGGAAATGAGAAGATAAAATATTGGGATAGGATGGTGAAAAAGGTGAAGGAAAAAATTATGCATTCTGACTATTAAATGAGTCTATTCAAAAAATTGAAAATTTTAAGACAAAAGGAGATCAACATCAAAGAGTACACTAAGGAGTTTTATACACTCAGTATAAGGGCTCGACATACATAATATGATTAGGAGAAGGTGACAAGGTATGTGAATGGACTACATTTTTCCATACAAGATGAAATATACTTTTTTAACTTGAAAACCATAGTGGGACCTTGTCAATGTGCATTGAAGGTGGAGGATAGTCTAATGAAGAAGTTGTTTAACCCTAAATATCTAGATTGGGGTTATCAAGGTTAAAGGGGATAAATATAGCATAAGGTACAAGGATGATAAACTATCTCTATAGTAAGATAATTAGATGCTAAAATTAGATATAACATATGCTAAATTCATTACATTGAGATAAGTCAAAAATAGTAAGTACAACCATGCTAGATATGGAAATGATAAAGAAATAAAGTACTTATTTGGTTTTGATGCTAACATAATTTGGGATCTAAAATAGGTAAAAATAAGACTGTAAAAATGTTCTAGAATTATCAACAAATTTTGAATTAAGTGTTTGTTAGGATGTGAAGTCAGTATTCATAGTCATTAATCATGAATAACTATTCATGGTCACTATTCATGGTGATGTGGCTTGATGGTGATGTGGATGGTTAGTGACATGGCTAGGTGATGACTTGGCATGACCCAAAGTGGGTGGTATGGCCCACAAAGCATCTTTGAAGGTAAAAAGAGGGGGAGAGAGAAATGGGGTATATTTCTCTATTAAGTCACATGGGTTGGATTGTAGAAAGTATGTGAGGACATATTGATAGTGGATCACATGTTTATATTTAGGTATGTGCTTATGGGGCATAATTGTCTATGGGTTCTTGGTTGGTGAGGTCAAAAGTGGGAATATTTTGACTCACACATGTGTGCACATGGGAAAGTGGGAGACAAGGATCACTATTCTAGATTGAGGTCACATATGGAGTGGGGTGTAGCACATGGGAGAGCACATGAGTATGTACATGGAGTATTCAAGTGGGTATGATGATATGCCATTCAAAGGCTTGACCTTGTACATGGGGGACATGATTCCCTATTCATGAATAGTGCTCTCACATAAAGTATGGAACAATTTTCTCCTTTATCTTCATTTTTCTCTCTATGTTTTAAATGTTAATTATTAGCATAATCTCTCCTTTGTAAATTAATCCTATCATAGGATCCATGCAAGCCTTGGGCTTGCATGCTTGGAGGTTAGATCATGTATACTAGTTTAGATTGGTTCACAACCTGAATGCTTTAGGTGGAAGCATTGAGTGATTTATATGAAAGGACTAAAGGATTTTCTATGAAAGAGATATTATAAAAATGAGTGATGTTGAGTTTATTAATTAAGTCTAGAAGTTTCCATTTTGCCCATGGTTTTTCCTTACATATTGCAATGTTTCCACATACTCTGTGTAATGTGTTCTTATTTCTTGTCTATTATTTTGTATCTTGTTATTCTAAATTTATTTAATTTCACTATATGATATATATCATTGATCTAATATGTATTATTAGGGATTTATTACTAACAGTGCCTATGGAGCTGCAAACACTAGCATCATCCTTGGATGGTTACTTCAATGTTATTATCTGAACCTAATGTAGGTATTCTATATAAAATACCTATTAAAAAAGGATTTGACCACTTGGATGATATTGGGTTTTTCTTTGAATTCACTTTGGTTCATTCAAATTTGGGTCATGGACTATCACTCTTAATGAAATTGTAAAACCCTAATTTTCATCCTTATAGTGACCTTAAAAGAAAATGGGTTAGTGCGCTCATGGTATTGAGCTGAACCTAAATACCCCTCTATCAATAAGCATCGTCTACATACCCAATACTCTTAAGATGGCCTTATAATGATGTATTTATCCATTATGTGTTGGATTGTGTGAGAACCATGTAATATGTAGAAAGTAAGTACAATCGTGACCTAACTTGTAACTTGGAAAAAATATATTTTATACTATTCCTTTAGTAATTTATACCTATGTATGTGTTGTACCTATGAATGACATGGAAATAGGATAAAATAATGAAACTTTTCTCTTTAATGCTTGATTAAATGCTTTGATAAGCTACCTTAGGTGTTTTATAGGTGATGAATGAATGAGGGTTGATCTTGTATTCTATCAATCCCTTTGGAGAAGAAAACCACATTAAACCACTTAGGTTGACCATGAGGATACATTTCATTTGAAAATTGGATGATTTTAGGGAATTAGACACTTACATTTGAGTATGATACCTATATCTATGCATGTGTTTGTCCAAGATGATAGTCTCTAATGAATAGGAAAGTAAGTACATGTTCAGAACTTGCAGAAGTGGAATATAAGTAGGTTTTAAGCATCTTTTGAAAGATATAAGGTTTGGGTCATCAACATAAGACTAGTTAAACTAAGATATAGGACAAGGGGAATAAGATATATTATATGTAAGACTTTTGAAAGTGAGAAAGGTCCATAACTGAGAGGAATAACCAAGGTCTATGTTTTCCAAGTGTACAAGACTGAGGTGTTATATAATCCATAAATATCATTTACAAAATCAACTAATAAATTCTAGAGGTAGATTCCAAGTTTTTTGATAAGACAAGGATAGAATAATTTTGGAAAAGATCAAAAACATAATTTAGGAGAGGTGAGTACTTCAAAAAATCATAAATAAGGTCAGATAGGAGGATACTCTTCTAGTGGAAGAGGCTTATATGGATGAGTTACAAGTGGAGGTTTTTGAGTTAAGTGTTTTGGGTGTAATAAGTATCTTGGTCATATAGAGAAAGATTTTCTAAAAACCCCTTAGAATAAAAATAAGATAATTGAAGTGACAACTCATATAACCTTCGGAGATAAGGAAAGTGTTGGATCTCTAGTACATATAGAAGATTCATAATAATGAAATATTTTATTTATGAGTAAAGTGTTTTTGAAACCATCCAAGGAGTTGAATGAACTAGCATAAAGAAATATTTTATTTCAGAATATTTAAAAATCTAGAGGTAAGTTTTTCAGAGATGTGATTGATAGTGGTAGCATGGATAATTTAGTTTCTCAAAAGGTGGGATATAAATTTGGGTTGAAATGATTGGTATGTCCTACACTATATAAGGTTTATTGGTTGCTTAAGGGGCACCAAGTGTTAGTGAATAAGTAGTGTGGTGAATTTTTATATTGGTTCACACAATAATGAAGTTTTGTGTGACATCATGCTCATGGATATATGTCATGTGCTATTGGGTAGGCCATGGAAATTTAGTAAGAGATTCATGTATGATAAAAGAGAAAAAACTTACACCATTATGAAGGATGGAAAGAGATTCAAATTGAGTCCATTGAAGAATAAAGGAGATGAGGTGGAGAATAGTTCAAAAGTAATGATGGTATATGATAAAGAGTTTTTTATGGTGTCCAATGGAAAATAAATGTGCTTTGTACTAATTTAAAAGCATGTATAAGATGTGATAGCCAGTACAGTAAATGACCTACCTATTTAAATTGAGAATATGTTGATATTATGACAAGTGAATTTTTGGATGGACTACCACCTTTAAGAAGCATTATTCATCATATGGATTTAGTGTTAGGATCAATTTTCCTAATAAATCAACATATAGGATTACTCTAATGGAGAATGAGGAGATAAATGAAGTAGGTGAAGGAGTTATCAAGGAAAGGGTTAATTATAGAGAGTCTAAGCCCATGTGTAGTTCTAACTTTGTTGGCACCAAGGAAAGGTGGAGAGTGGATAATTTATATAGATTCACATGAAATAAAAAATATCACTACTTAGTGCAAGTTTTCATTTCTAATAATGGATAACTTAATGGACTATTTGAGTAGAGTAAGGTAATTCACTAAGATAGACTTGAAGAGTGTATATCATCAAATCTGCATAAGATAAGGTGATGAGTGAAAGACCACATTCAAGAAGAATTATGGATTATATGAGTGGTTGGTCATGTCATTTGGTTTTTCAAATTCTTAGAGTACATTCAAGAGACTCATGAAAAAAAGTTTTGAATCCTTTCATGGGTAAGTTTGTGATATTATACTTGGATAAAATTCTGATTTTTAGTCATTCTAAAGAGGAACATTTAAAACATTTTAAGTTAGTTTTGGATAAGATAAAGGATGAACAATTTATAGTAAACTTGAATAAGATAATCTTCATGTAAGAGGAGATTATATATTTGGGATTTGTAATCTTAAAGGATGGGTTGAAGATATATCTTGAGAAGACGAGATAAATTTTGGATTGGCCTTTGCTGAAGAGTATGTTTAAAGTGAGAAATTTCCACGATTTGTCAAGTTTTTACAAACATTTATCTAAAACTTCAATTTAATACGTTCATCCATAATGGAGACTATGAAGGGAGATAATAATAATAATTTTAAATGGACTATTTTAGCAAAGATTAACATTCAATTTTTGAATACAAAGGCGATAGAACAACCAGTGTTAGCCTTACCAAATTTTGAAAAAGTGTTTCAGGTTTATAATGATGCAAGTAAAAAAACTATAGGAGCAATATTGAGTCAATAGGGTAAGCCCATTTCCTATTTCAGTGATAATTTGAATGATGTTAAGAGTAAGTATTTAGTATATGACCAAGAATTCTATGCAATAGTGTAATCTCTCAAGAAGTGAAAACATTACTTATTTCCAAAGGAGTCTATTTTTAAAGTAAACAATCATGATTTAAAGTTCATAAATATCCAAGGTAAGATATATCAATGACACATGAAATGGGTTAAATTTATTCAAATCTATTATTTTATTTTGAAATGTAGAAGTGTAAAGCCCAATAAGGTAGTGGATGGCTTGAGTAGGTGAGCTCTTGTAGTGAATGAGGTGAAGGTGGCAGTCATTGGATTTGAATCAATGAAAGAATAATATGATTAAGACTTAAAATTTTAATATTCATGGAAAAAATGTAGGTATCCAATAAATACATATATAAATCTATGGTTAGATTATATTATTTAAGATAGATTGTTGTTCAATGGGAATAAGTTATTTGTACCTCAATGTTCCATGAGAGATAACCTATTGAAAAAAAACATAGTGGAGGTTTAGATGGTAATTTTGGGTATGATAAGGCCCTTTTGTAGCTAAGTGAAATGTATTATTGGACTTAAATGAGTACATATGTGAATGATTGTATGCAAAAATGTAGAGTTTTCCAACATGTTAAGGGAAAAATTTAGAAAGGATGTTTGTATCAGCTATTTACTATTATTGATAAACCATGAGATGTATTAAGTATGGAATTTGTTCTTAGTTTACCAAGAACACATCAAGGTAATGATTCCATATTTTTTTTGTTTGATATAGTTTATACTATGTCTCACTTTTTAGCTTGTAAGAATACTAGTCATGCCATACATATTAAAATTTTGTTTTTTTAAGAAATTTTAAGATTGCATGGGTTACCAAGGAGTATTGTATTGGATACAGATGTGGAGTTTGTTTTGAACTTTTAGAGGATGATATGGAATAAGTTGGGCATAAGGTTAGACTTTAGTTCAACTAATCACCCTCAAACAAATGGGCATTTGGATGTTGTGAACCAAAGTCTTGGTAATTTTTTGAGACTTTTAGTTGGTGACAATCCAATCTAGTGGGATTTGATGTTATCACAAGTAAGTTTGACCCAATTAATCATAGTACAATTTTGAGACATTTTTAAATAGTGTATGGTAACATCCCTAATGGTGTATGTGAGTTGAGTACCATTGAGATGAATAAGAAAAGTGCATAAGGAAAATACTATGCTTAGGCTATACATGATTTTTATAAGGAATTCAAGAGGAGACTTGAAGAGAGTTTTGGGAAATACAAGCAACATGATGATATGTGAAGAAGAGAATTAAATTTTTAGATTGGGGACTCAGTTTTGACACATTTTCATAAGGAGAGTTTTTCAAAAGGTGAGTATGTAAAACTTAAGTGGAAGAATATTGGTCCTTGTAATATTTTGAGGAAGTTATCAAATTATGCTTATAAATTGGAATTTTTTAATGGAGTAGGCATATTCCCTATATTCAATTTATCAAATTTTTACCCATACACTAAGGGACATATGAGTGATAACATGGATTTTTTAGTCATGTATTATAGACAACATTTACATCTAGAAACTAAAGATTAAATGGATGCCACTATAAACATTAATATTGGTAAGAAGACAAAGGACAATGAGAACTATGAGTACTTGGTGAAGTAAAAGGATGGAGAAGCTAAATATGCAACTTGAATGAATGCATATAAAATTGCAAAACATGGTAAAACTATAAATGAGTTCATAGTAGGTTCATGAGAAGGATCTCATGGACATTTTCATTACTCTAGGTGTTCGATGTAGGAATATTCATGGTGAAGGGAAATCTTGCATCAACCAAAAATATGTTAGCTTAAATTTTTATTTTGTTTTGTGTTTATGGCCTTATTTTATTAATCTTGTTAACCTATAGGAATTATGTTGTAAAAAGTATTCATTTACCATGAAGAAATGTGGAGATATTTTATTTGTTTCTATCAATCTATGTGGACTATTAAGACATGGACATTTTTTGAAAATGGTTCTTCAATTGTGGTAAGAATCAATTGATGAAATTTTTTGAGTCATAACACTTAACACTTATAACATTAGACCAAATTTTAGACCATTTGGAGTTACCAAATAAATAAATTTATCAACTTTTTATTTCAAGATAGGTTTTCACCTATGTTAATAATTAGACGATGAACCTTGGTGAGATCATAGAACCTGATAGTCACAACCTCTATAAAAAAATATACCATTTAAAAGCACACTATAAGCATATCATTTGCTTCTGTTAGAAAACTTGGAAGGATGTTATCCTTTTGCATTAATAATTTGATGATGGTATTACGTGACATGTTCAACATATGTGGAAACATTTATATCATTTAGAGTTACATCAATAATATGCCATCCATTTCCATCAAATTATGTCATTTTTGTAGTTACTGACACTTGACAAGAGGGTTATTTATCTTGGTAATACTCTAGTAAGACTTGGAAAAAACATTATATGGTAGGAATAGTATTTTAAAAAATTTATTTCAAATTTTAATTCAATTTTATAAATTGTGGTAAAGTTATGATGGTTTTCTAGCTATCGTCTGATCTAAAAATGTCACTTCAGTACCATGTCTAGTTTATGACACTTAGAAAGATGATTATCTTTGTGTGGTGAGTATTAGAATTCCAAATTTTATTATGTGATAAAAAATTTAGTTTAATATTTTTTTTCTATTTTAGGAAAATTGGATAAACTTTGATAAATTTATGATTGTTTTTGTAACTATCATTTAGACTTAAAATGTTACCTAACAGTTATTGATAGTTAAGTGTTGATCTTAAAAAGTAAAGGTTGCCTAAATATTGTACATTTGGTGGAATGTCATAGAATTTTAAGAGACACCCATGAAGTTGGGATGTCATAGTAATATCTGATTTGGTTAGATAAGTTAGTTATCAAGTGAGCAAGTTGTTATGGGGGAACAGGTAGAGTAGAGTACAAGAGAATAGATATAGTTCTATTTTTCATGTTTATTTTGAGGAAAAATAAGCTTTCATGCTAGTATGATTTATGGTAGATGATCCAACCATTGTAAGGCTTGAATTAATGAGAATCCAAATGTTTTAAGTACTATTTTTGTCTACATGTTTGGTATGAACTTATGTCTTGGTCTGAGTGAATATTTTAGCATCATAAAGTTATATTTTTTGCTTAGGTGGAAACCCTATCTATGTTTTCATTAGTTACATTACATATATTTTATATTAGTATAATTTTGTGGATAATTATGGTTATATCAAAGTAGAATTTATATAGAAGACTGTGCACAGTAATTCTTCCAGGTAAAGATAGATTCCCAAACCTCTACCTATATTGAATCATACTATAAATTTGTAGCCACACAAGATAAATATTTACATAATCATATCTATTATTTAGAATCACAAAGAACCTTCCATAATTAGTTGTACAATTTTAATCTTTCTCAATCAATGGTGGTCAATTTTAGTCATCATCAAAGTCAACTTTTAGGTTTTTAGTTTGCACAATCTTAGAACATGTTTTCAAACATCATAAGTCACTTTTATAACCCAAATTTTTATGTTTTAGTTATTTATCTTTCTCATTTTAATTTTTACTATTCATTTACACTTTTGTGTACTTTTATCCCCCTTAATAACCTAGTAAGTCTAATCTACTATACTTTACCAAATTTTACCTAATCTCCCCTTTGATATCATTATACACAATTGGTGTACCATTTTTGAACACTTATGTGTTATTTTGTAAGACATCATCATAGAATGATTTTTCCTTTTCTCTTGCATTTCACACTACCTCACATTTCACATTCATTATACTAAGCTCACCATTAGGGAACACAAGGAGTCAAATACATTTGATATATACTACCAACATAATACTTCCTCAAAAAATAATGCCACACATTCAATAATTAGTAAAATTGGGTCAGTAGTCTATGTACATGTTTATGGAGATGAACATACCTTATTATTCAAGGTGATTTTTTTATATTATTTTCATGTTTTTAGACACTAAAATTTGGTCTTTGGTACTTAAAAATGATAATATTAAAGCATATTTACCATGCAAGACTTGATCACTCAACCAAGGTCCTAATCCATCATTATCTCACACTGATGTAAGGGTATCATATAAGGACCCCAAAAATCATTGAATTTTGTCTTAGATTGGTCTATAGGTGTCTTATAGTTGTTATAGGTAAATATAAGTCCATAGGAGGAGTCTAAATATTCTTATGTTGCATAAAATTTGAATTATTAGTGTTTCACCAAAATGCATTATTTGAATATTTGAATCTTATCAAGCTTGCTTTAAGAAATTTTGCGCAATTTATGAAGGTGGAAATATTTTTTTAACAAGTATAAGGGTTTTATCATGGTAAGAGGTTCATAAAATATCATGATTTAATTTTCATGTTTCTAATTATGTCAAATAGTGTTAAAATCAAGAACAATGTAAGGTGACAAGAAACTTCTATGTGGAAATTGGTCCAAGAAGCAGTTATACACCATTTTAGGGATGTGGAATCAGTTTTGTTATGTAAAAAAAAGAGAATCCATTTGAAATATTTGAAAAAAGGAATGGAAAAACTTTGCATGGAAGAGAGAATTGATGCTTTTATAACCTCTATTTAAAAAATGAAAGAAAAAAAAAACCCTATTTAGAGGTTTTTTTGTTGTTGCTACCAATTATATGTGTTTGACTAGTGAAGGAATGGTAATGATACCTATTTCCAAGTGTGGTTGATGAATTTATGCTCAGGTCTGTTTGTAATAGAAAACTTTGAAGAGATAAAGGATAGAAAGAACTCTTATGTTTTTTCAGTTACAAAACCCTAATGGGTTGAAAAGATTATTGTTTGTAACAATATATGTCTTTTTTTATTAAATAATAACTTTGGTAATGGTGTTATCAATTTTTTTGGAGAATAGTATATGGTTGTGTGGTTTATATTTATTCTAAGGTATAAAAGAAAAGGAACCCTAATCTAGAATACAGTTTTAGACTCTATTTTGTGTGATAACATGTTGTTCCTTGTCAACTAAGTTTGAGTGGTTAATGGATTTAAAAATTGATGTAGATTTGTATTATATTTATCAATTATTTTTTATATTTAATTTTAAGAAAACTTGGGAAGAATGATGTTGTTTATATATTTGCTCATAACAAACCCTGTTCTCTATGGGAAGATTGTTAATAGGGTTATAAGTGTATTACTTATAGAGAAGGGATCTTGGAATCGATGGTAAAGTGTTTGAAAATGTTGAGTTAAGATATTTGAATGATAATAAATCTTATTTTAATCTTATATTATTTGGAAAAGTGTGAAGTTAAGTCTTGAAAGAATTCAACTATATAATGTCATTATTTTTGACACAGTCAAGGGTAAATTTATTTAGAATGTTTAATAAAAGATTGATTCATGTTATATAAAGATTGAAATACTTGTACCAGGTCTATACAGACCCATTAAATAAAATTTTGAATCTTTAAAACTCATTAAAATGCATGTAGGTGAATTTTGATTGCTTTTGGCTACGACAGAGCATGGTAAAACCCTAAACTAGGGTTTCTTGCATAAATCCTATTTTAACTAGTCAAAAATCATAAATGTTTTTAATATTATTAAATTTCATGTTTCCTAACTTATTATAATGGTTGTATAAGGATTATGGACCTAAAAGTATGGATTTTGAAGGTTGAATGTGCATTAGGCGGCCTAGAAAAGGGCTAATGGAATAGGTCTAAAAAGTAAAGTGGACTTAATGAGAGAGTTAAGCCACTAAATTTTACCCAAGGTATATTTTTTCATGTGAAATAATAATTTAGGTTTGGTTTTCATTAAGTAATTGTACTTTGTCTGTACTAAATAGTAATTCTAATGAAAGGGCTACAAGGAGTGTGATAGTTGGTAGAGTTGAGTAAGGGAAGGAGTTGAGAGTTGAATAGTGTTAGAGAGTCTATGAAATGGTAGAGAGGGTAATGAAACCCTTAATAAATAATATCAAATCATTTAAAATTAAAATAACCAAGGTTAATTTGTAAACCATTGTATGAAGAGTTAGCCTAAAAGTCATTGTGAAGGGAAGTGGAGTTAGAAATAAGGATAAGTGTGATTTATTGGTGTATGCTCTACATCACACATTTGTATGTTATCTTATGATTCAAACCTTTTATTTCTTTTGGTACACACCTTCATGAACTTCACTAGTTATTTCAAACTTACTAAATATCCCATACAAACATCTCTAGACTCTTAATTTAGTCTGAATGTACACAAGTCAATTCTACTAACTTTGGTAAGTATCATTAGTGGATACTCAATTTATCTAGTTGGTACTAACCTAATCCTAACAACTAGTTTTCAAAATCAAATATCACCTCAGGTAGGACCATTTGTCTAGTGTGTCAATGGCCTAAAAAATTATTCAATTGGATCCATATATAAATAAATAAAAGTCTCATTCAAAAGGGACTAGACACTCATCTAATATACATGTTTACACTATTGCACATTGATAAAATCTTTGATATTATTCCAAAATTATAAACCTATCTCTAGGAAGTCACAATCCAAGCCTAAATCACACTAAAGTTAAGTTAAAGTAATTTTTATTAAGTATCAAATCTAGTCATTATTTTAAAAGATATAGTGAAGGATCACACTTACACAATCACACTAGGTGGGAGAACTATATGTGGCTTGATATACCTCTTTAGAGTATCATAATGTAAGAAAAAATAAACCATAAAATGAGAATGATTGGGGTTATCTCAACCCATTACACTTTCTTAATTTTTATAGGTTTTTATCCCTCATAAAAATACCTATAGTTTCAAGGCAAATTAGATCAATTTATACAGATATGCATATCATCAAGGTTTGGAATTGAAAATATAGAACAAATAGATACAAATGTAAGTAATCGTATAATCATTTTCCCTCATTTATTCACAAGTCAATACTAACTAGAAGGTCAATATCAATCAATAATACTAACCATATATGGTGAAACTAATGTTGAACAAATAGAGAATCAATTTTATAATTGAATGAACCATAGACTTGATTTATCATAATTTTAAATTCTATAATATAGTCAATTTATAAATCCACACAAAAATCTATGTATTCATCCCTTTTATTTAATTAATATATTTAGACTATGCCACTTGTCAAATCAATATAATCAATCTCATTATTTTATATTCAAATGTATGCTTGAATGCCATATACTAATATCTAAATCATTACAAATTTTTATTTTAATTATATTAACTCATCTTAATCAAAATCAAGGTAAAACATATTAGTGAACCCATACACCTATGGAACCATCCTTCCAAGGTTTCAATTTTTTTTCTAGGGTTTCAAATTTCATTTATAATATCCATATGTAAAAAATGTTTTCACCTTTTGAAAGGTTTCATATTTTTTTGCCTAGGGTTTTAGATCATATTTCTAATTTCCATAGATAAAAAACCTCATCTTTGGACCTAAACTTACAATACGGCTTCATCTATTTTTATTATCCCTTGATTGGTTGATATTTGGATCCAAACTACTCTACTTTTTAAATCCACTAACATTTTTATATTCATATTTAGTGGATGAAAAAACTATTTTTGTTCACCAAAATACTGTATGGATTTTCCAAAAATTTTAATTTATTATTTTTAGTAAATTATTCTTAGAGGACGAATGGTGTACCTATTTTCAAACTAATTTATGGTTTTCATCTACCTAATGATTTTGATCAAAAACTTATTTTAGATTCCAAAAATTCTCACATTTTTATTTGAATGTTTGGTCCTTTATTACTTCCAAGTTTATTTAATTATTCATATTATACCTTATCTATATCTCATTAACTTTATTAAGGCCTAATTAAGCTAAAATATTAACCAATAATAAAACCCTAACCACTCACCTAATATGGATTCTTTAATTCTTTCTTCTACCTTTTCGTAAGGTGTTGATATCTACTTTCCATCTAAGGAGACCCATGTTATCACAATCCAAAGAGTTAAGGTGATCCCTCCTATAGTACAAAATAAATGTCATCTAAATGTTCCTCCTCATCCATAACCACCTCCAAAAAACCCTCTAAATATATTTTGTATGCATATTAAATCTTAAATACCTAAGTTTTATGTGTGTGAAGCCATTTAATATTAGATAGTCACTATGAAGATGTCAACGAGAAGTTACAAAATCAAAATAAATATTTCCATTTAAGGATCACATCAATTGAAAATAAGATCACATATACAAAGAATTCATAACATGCTAGTGTGAATCATATATCTTCATATTTATCTAAATATTTTATGCCTTAAATGATTCCATCTCAAGATTGGAAGCCAAAATAGGATATATCTACAAATTCATAAAATGTACATAAGGTTAATAATATTTCATGTGATATTATAATGAAAATGATTCCAAACAAGTTGATCACATTACATCCTATGCATCCTCTAAGTAACTCAAAATACTATTATGTTTATCATAGAGTTCATGGATATTATACTTATAATTTTTGGGCTTTGAAGAGTAAAATACAAAGTATCATTGATAGTAATGATCATATAATATATAAATTAATCAAACCACCACCTTGTTGATACAATTTGTATGTACATAAAGTAGAATTATGAGGTAGCCTCTAACATTTAAAGATATATGAATGAAGAATCAATCCAAGGCATGAGTTGGATGGTATTGGGTTTTGTAAATAATTAGTTGGTGGAATAGTAGTGAGTAAATCAATTTGTTTACCATAGGTGGATTCAAATATGGATGAATCTAAATATACTTGATATGGGTGTATAGATGATGGATTTAAAATAAGGTGGGTAGGACCAAAATAAACTCAAAATGAGTGGATGGTAAGTCATAAAAGAAGGAATTGTGACCAAACAAGATAAAACCTTTCTAAGTCAACTCTAAAACTAGGGGATAGAAAAGCAATAAAGAATCAATGTTTGTTTCAATCTAGTATGATCACACCAATAATAAAGCATAGGTAGGATTCCAAGGAAATAATAATATAGTAAACTTATGCATATATAATCAAAGGTTATCGCATTTGTAAGATTGCCATTTCACATCTATAAGGGGGATTATGATTAATACATAAAAGGCATTCAAATTAAAAATAACGCAATATGAATAACTAAATTTAAAATATAACTCGTGCATAAACAAGAGACTAAGATACTAGAATTACAACATTTTTTACAAGATTCCTATTTTTGGAGAAGAATAAGATTTCCACATCAAGAACAACTACAGAAAAATCCTTAGAATTTCCTATTAATTTTTATGACAAAAATTATCCTCCCTTTAAGATAGGGATGATATAGATATATATAATATTGGGATGGGGACACCTCATATCTCAATAAAAATATAAAATTACATGTTCAAAAATAAAATGATGTTTCAATTCTCATTCAAAGCATGCATGTATAATGGTGTTTGCCTAGAATATAATTCCTCAACTATAATACAATATGTGTGTGTGTGTGTGTGTGTGTGTGTGTGTGTGTGTGTGTGTGTGTGTGTGTGTGTGTGTGTGTGTGTGTGTGTGTGTGTGTGTGTGTGTGTGTGAAATAAATTAGGAACTAATAGTTACAACTTATATGAATAATGAAAATACATATGAATTTAAGGGGGTGTTGATGTGGCATTATTGGAAGAAGAAAATGATGGGGTAATAGCTATAAAAATTAAACTACTATAGTAACTTGAGTTACAATTAGAACAAACACTATCACTGTAGATATGCCAAAAGTTTCTGTCAATGCAATTGTAATAGTGAGTATCAAAAGTGGCACATATGTTGGCCCTATCTACATTTGTACTAGTGTATATCTCAGAGATTGGGTACCTTGAGTAGGTTCCAATGGTTCCCCTACTACTTAAGTTTATTACTTTACTACCTTCATTTGTAAATATAATGTAGGCTAGCCTAAAAGTCAATATAAATAGCTTCAAAATCAAGCAAATATATTATGATTAAATGTGGGAGCTTGTCCATAAACTTATTATGTGTGAATAATGAATATTTTACCTCAAAATGAAGTGTCTTAGTTCTTATAATTATGTCCTTAGCCTAATTTACTAGTTGTGTAATTTCCTCATTGCTTTTGTAGATTGTGCCTTTAATTTTAACTCAAACATTGTTAGCTATAGGTTGAAGGAGATTATCAAAAATGGGCTTAGGAACTAATTTACCAAGAGGAGTACTTACCTTGATGACTTTCATTTATTTCAAAATAGATACCAATTATCTATCTTGATTCACAAATTGTTTCCCTAGAGTTTGCTTATCTTGATATTAGTCAAGCAAGTCATCTCTATTAGTAGTGATGAAATTATAGGCTAATGCAACTTATGTTATTGTTATTAGGTTTAAGTGGGAATACACCTTATTTATATTTTCCTAGATTAATAAGTGAAGTTTACCATCTATGACTTTCATTTTATTTAATAATTGAAGTATGTCCCCCCAGTTAGGCTGGGATGTGGTCTTAGCAGACCTTATTAAATAAATGGCATCATATAGCATTTTGACTTCCCCATAAAAATTATCTATTATTTCCTTAGGATCCTAAATAGTAATCATCTCTTATGACCTTTGAATGGATTGGTCATATATTTTAAACATTTTTTTGATTACTCCTCTGGTAGTGTCCACAAAATTGTATGGATCCTCCATGTATCTTTCTAGTTCTAAGGGAATTAATTTTATTCTCTTTTTTAAAGAGAATATATATTCTATCTAATACAACTCAAACTATTCTCCTTCTACTCCCATGGTATTTATTTTAACCTTTGTCAAGCTATTAGTTTGTCTATAAAAGTGGAACTTGACTATTGGTTTCTCAATAATTACTAGGTCTTGCTTTATTGCTTCCTCTTATTGTAGCTTCTTAATCCATGAAGGAATAATAAATGTAAATTTCTACTCTACTCTATTTTTAACCACATGAATAATATAGGGATTTTTTCCTAGAGGATACATGAATGTGGGAGAATATGTCCCTAATATAGGGAAGGGATGTATAACATTCCTCCATCCAGTGACTTGATTTTATGTTGGTGTATAAATGATGTATTTAGTCTTCCCAGATGCCCTATGCACAAAAATTATAGGGGAATCTGTCTAATTAGCTTGGCCAATTGGCATTCCTAGTTGTGTATACAATCCATGTGATGTGTCCTATGTAGCAAAAATTGATGTGGAAACCAAGAATTTAAAATTTACTACCATTAATGTCCTTAGAGATTAAGGACTAGTTCCACTAAATAATAAATAGGTCATTGGGGTGCCAAGTAGATTTTTCAATTAATATGTGACTGATGTATATGCAACCCTAGTAGTAAGAGGACCCATAATAGAAAACTAGGCTATACTGGAAATAATTGGCTATTATAATTGCCTAAAGCTTATTTGTTTAGCTCATAGAATGTATAGAATGAATAGTATCTTCCACACTAATTGTAGAAACAATAATTAAGGAAGTTATCAAATAATGAGGTATTGTTGTACTTAAAATTTGAGAGGGGATAGTTGGGGTAATGGTTGTTACAATTTTCACCATTGTGACTTGAGATGATGAGCATGGGGTTGTAGTTGATGATGGCCCATGTATTAAGGTTTGTAATTTTAAATCTACATCCCCTTATACATATTCTTATTTATCTCATAACAACTTGGTGGCCACCAAGCTAACATCTCCTTGATCAAACTCCTTAGATTAGTCTAATATCTCAGTTCCTCTAGACTGAGAACTTTCTTTAATCATCCATTCATCCTCTTCATCTATTTTAGTTGTCATAAAATGAATTTGATTCCTTAGTGTTTTTCTTGGACATTCATTATTGTTCAATCACCCACATTTTGTCTTCTTCTTCACTATCATAAATTTCAACAGTTTCTAATCTTTGTCTACCCCTTATTTTATCTTCCCTTTCCTTGGGAACTTCTACCTATTTCCCTTATAATTCCACCTTTTGGGGTGAGTAGGAGGAGTCTTGGGATTTTTTATAGGTAATTTTAAGTTTAGAAATAATAGGAAATAGCCCTATAGAAGGTGGAGTGGGAGATGAAGGGACTCTAGTGGTGGTGAATGGTAATGAAATGGGGGGAGTATTGACCACTAGAGGAATCATGGGTGATGATGATGGTTACCTAGGAGATTGGGGCACTATAATTGGTGGTTTTTTCACAATAAGTGGTGATATATGAGGAAAATAATGGCAACCTTAGATAATAAAGTAGGAAGACTTACTTTTTGTGCTATAGTTAATGAAGGTGGTGATAACATAGAAAATATCCTAGCTATTCCACTTGAACCTGTAGGTTTATCCACATTAGTTATGTGTTGATGAGAAAAAAATAAATACGAGGGGGACATTGGAGTAGTTTCATCTTTTCCTTCAACATTTACTTCCCTAAATGGACCAACTTGTTCTTGTATACCTACTTCTATGTGAGGAGAATGTTTATGAATAGGTTTAAAACCCATTATTATTTATTGATCCAATTGTCATCTTCATTAGTAATTATGGGATTATGTTGGATCTATTGTGATAAAATCATTGATTTTTTACCCCGTGCATTCTGATAGCAACCTCAGTGTCATCCTCTGCATTCATGAACACATTATCATGACTGTAGGACTAGTGGCTATAGTTGATTCTTAATTTACTTTCATATCTCTTTAATGATCCCTAATATTATTATTGGATTCCTAATGCCTAAATGTTACCTATTAGTAATTTGGCCTATCAAGGCCAAATTACTACCCCTATCATTTGAAACTTTCCTAAAACTAGTCATTAGGCCTTTAAAGCTGGTTAAATTGGTGAATTATGGTCTAAAATGCAAATTTTGGTCAAAAAAATTAAAAAATAGGGTAAAAATCATCAAAAAATGGTTTTAAAAGTCAGTAGACTATCTCAAAAGAGATTTTAATAGGTTTAAAAAGGTGATAATAGATTAAGTCTGAAGTTTCAAACTTTCAAAAGGTCATCTAATGTGTTAAATAGCCTAAAAGGCCCCAAAATAGCTCCCACATGCCAAATTTTCCAATTAAAAGGTTAAAAATATGTATTTTTCATTCTAATTCATGTATTAATTCTCAAAATTTCCATTTCAAGTGGTGGAGATTGAGATTTAGCTTTTAAAAGGACAAAGAGGGCTTATTTTCACCTATTTTGCAAGAGAAGTACAAAATCTGTATGGATTCTATATAGCCAAGGTAGGGGAGATACATATCAGGTTATTTTAAGTATTAATCAATAATTCCATGGTGTTTCATGTCCATATAGGCCCAAAACCAGTCCTCTTTTGGTTTCTTGCTTATTGGCATAAAGGGACCTCCCTATAGGTTTTATGTGGGTATAGACTGTTAGAGGAGGGTAAAGATCTCAATTTTGGAATGAATAAACTAGACTAAAATGGATTCATGATGGTATAATATATTTATAAATTGGATTCTACATGCTCATGAACCATCTAGTTGAAGCCAAGTCACATTCTACTACCTTGCAACCGGGAAGGTAACTAGTTTTCTTTAATTTCTCTTCACTTGGGCAAAGTTTCATGGGAATTTAAAATTTTCAAGGATATTCAGGACTTTATCTATATTTCCATGGAATTATGAAGGTGTTCTTCATCCAATTCAATGTCAATAAAGGGTCTCAAAGTTATCCAATCAATATGTAGTATTGGTAAGCTTTCAAGGGTGAATTATATAGTATAAGAAGTGGATAGCTTCAGTTTATCAAGGATTTGTGTTTTTATGGTTTACATCAAGTTTTCATGATTTAAAATCATTATTATCATAATTTATCTTATTTCATGTCTTACAAAGTTTATCTCCATGCTCTATAGGTGTCTTCAAAGAGTGGTTTAACATATTTTAAAGAATATTTACAGATTTTAAGGTTTTTTTTAGACAACTAGGTTTCAATTTTTCTCTCTTAACCTTATCCAATGGCCTCCAAATATAGTTTAAATAATTTTCTTGTGTTCATCTTGGCATGCTTTCCTCATCCTAGTCTTCTTATTCTCCCAGACTCTCCCATCTCCATTTCACTCACTCCCATACCACTATCAAATGTCTATATTTTCCACTATGTTTTGTGCCTTTTCACTATCTTTTCATGATGTTTCAAACATATTTCATCATCTTCTAACCTCTCACCATATCCATTCCATGTTACCATAATTAGGAGAGCCAAAATATTGATAGAGGATCAACAAAGCATGGAAAAAGAAGTTGTAGGCAATCAAGCATCAAATTATAGTTGTAAACAATGACTTAAGCATGGTACACACTCAAAGTGTAATCATGTAGTGTTAATGAGGATTAAAGGTGAGAAATATTATCAATAAAGGTTTAGGGAAAGCAATAAATTCATATTATGAGCTAAGTAGATAATAATGAAGGTGAGAAAAGGTAGGTTTGGAATTTGAATCTTGGCATCTTTTCATATTGTAACCTATAACAAAAAAGGGAAACTCAGTCAAAGTCCATGAAGATCATAGGCCAAAAAATGATAGTGGGGTTTCCTCCATATGGTCTATAAGCAAGTGTTCACTTCATTAAGCACATAAATAAAATGGACAAGACCAAACTAGGTATAAGGCCATGATTAAGGTCACATACATAATTGGTCCATACAGATGGTATAACACAGTCATCTTTATGATGTAGGCTCAAGCCTTATAAGGATGATATGACATTAGTATACCTTTAGTGTCAAGAATCAAGTTTTTAAATACTTTTTATTTCCTTTATGTTTCCAATCAAGATTAAATAGTGTAGTCTATGCCTTGGAAAGGATACTTATCGGCTTTATGGATAACCTACAGACCTATACCTTTCTAAGCAAGCCAAGTTGTAGTATGATGAGCTTTCCTAAAGTCTTTAGGAGGTTTGTTTATCCAAGTAAAGTGTATGAATATAATTGAGGAACACCACCTTAATGGATCCAAATGAATATGAGGTATGAGATTGAATAAATCCCAAGGTCATATTTCTCTGGCAAGACCCTATAGGCCTATATGGATTGAGCACCTAAAATAGGCATAAAATATTAACCTATAATCATTTTAAGAGAAAAAATACCTAGAGGTTAATTTTAAAATGGTATTATTGAATAAAAGATAATTAAATTCAAAGGGAAACCATCTCAAGTAGGTTCAAAAGGCACATCTCTTACGATGCTTAAAAATAGTCACATATAGCCCCAAGGGACCAACAAGCATTGTGTCATTCTCAAGAAGGTATACTTGATGGTAGGGTTAGTTTGTTTTAAGACTCAATAGGTTTGTTTGGTCATTAAGAAGCATGAAAATCATTGAAAACCCCAATCTCATTATGGTTTCAATAGGTAAAATATTTGGTTTTCAAACAAGCCTAAAATTGAAGAAACATCATCCTATAGCCATACATTACACCTATAGCTAAATTGAAGGTTCTAAATGTTATGAAAGGGAAATTGGTGTTTTGAAATACTCACTAAGGGTTCTAAAATCTTTAAAAGTTTTTGAGGTTTTAAAGTGAATTCAATCAAGAGCACTCAATCTAAAAATAAGACATATAAGGTTTTGAATTGACCTAGTGACACAAAATTAACCTATAACTCTTGGAAAAGTAGCTTATAGCCTAGTTTGGCACAATCATACTTGAAAGTTGACAGAGAGGATGGGAAAACAATGGCATAAATTTGTTCTTATTTATCATAATTAGGGCCAAAAGGTCACTAGTTGGGATGAGACTAAGTGACCATGAGAAAGGGTTACCAACTAAGTCAAGCACCAAACTCAATCTTCAAAAGTGTATTTACATGTCATTGTACAAAAACCTATAGTAGCAAGGGTTTTGATATTCTATAAGCCTTCCAAGAAATGTAAATATGATTCAATCTAAGGTTTGGAAGCCATAGTGAGGTGGCATCTAATGCATCAGTCGTGATGAGTTAGGTATAAAGAGGACATAAAAGTGCACCTATAGCCCATAACCCTACAGCCTAATCAAAAGTCACCTACAACCATGAATGAGATCTTAAGATAGTCAAGAAGTTCTAGGAGGATTGATGAGCCATTAAAGATAGTAACACATCAAGACATCTTCTTATGTTGTCAAATTCATCAAGGCACATTCACACCTTGTCCCTGTCCATACAAGGACCTAGAGGAATGAAGCACAATCAACTAGCCAAGGGTTTGACACTCTATATACATTTTCAAAGGTCAAAAGCTAGGATCAGGTGTCATATGTAGTCTTTGACATTAGATTTTATGGTTTCCAATAAGAATATCAAAAGGACCAAGGCATTTTAGGGCTCAATGATGGTTTAAAGGCTATCATGTAGACCTACAACCACCATAAAGGGTATACATATACAGAAAGGATGGGAGATCCATGATCAAATATGAATTTTGAAGATTTTATGGCATGGTCAAGAACTATTTCATAAGGTATTCTATCTTAGGATCATCATTAAGATCAAAGAGGTCTCAAATAATGATAAAGAGATTTCTAGATGTAAATGGCAGTCACCTGCAGCCATAAGGATAAGTAAATCATTTCTCAAGCATGAAGATAATAAGACTATAGTGGTGATAGGTCTCTTGATTATGAATGAGTTAAAAATGATCAAAAAATTCCATAAGATAAGGACATAATGATGAGTTTTTCAATAACCTATGTAGTCAAGCCCTATAGTCATTGTACAAAGAATTAGCAGTATGGAGGCCTAAAATCTTGGTTTTGGGTCAATTGCTATAATGAAGATGTGTGGAGAGATATTATTTTATATAAGTGTTATTAGAAAAAAAATTAAAGATGGTTTATCCTTATAATATTATTCATACCTGATCAATTTTCACTTGTAATGCCAAAACACAATCATTTTGAAGCCTAAATGCATTGGTTGAAGGTCATGATGTGCTTGAAAATAGGGGTAGAGGTTATTTTCAAACTATTGAATAGTATTTTTAGATAATTGAAGATTATTTTGACCTTAAAACCTCTAAAATCCATGAAAATAACCTTTGAAACATCAAAACTCAGTTAAAAATTTAGGTAATCCATGCACAAAGATCAAAATTAAGGGAAATTGAAGATTTTGGGAGCTACACGTGGAATTAAGACCTAAAATTTTATACATAGGGTCTTCATAAGTTGGATAACCATATGAAACTTTTAATGGACATTGGACAAGTGGAAATATTAATTTTTTTCTCACAGACCTTAGCATATTCATTTGAGATCACCATTGGAGCATGCTTCATTCTAGAGTGCTTCAGAAGCTTCTAAGCCCAAGTAAAAGATTGAAGAGAATTGTATGATGTTTTTAAATCATAATAAGACATATAAATAGTTTTAAAACTCCAAATTTTATGAAAACCAGGCTCATACAAGCTTTTGCAAGTAAATAGGCACATAGGCTAAAAAGGCATTTTTGGACTTTTCAAGAAAAAATGACTTTCAGAGTGTTTTGATAGAATGTTACAGGTTCAATAATGATTTTTTCAAGATTTTTGAAGCTTATAAGTAGTTATTTTCATTTTAGTGAAGTTTTTTACTCTTTACAGTTCTAGGTACCCTTCCAAGCCTCCTGTTTAGATGCTCATTTAGTTCACCATGTGTGGAGTTTGCCCAAAAAATCTTAGTATTTTTTTATTACCCCTAAGTAATTATAATTAATGAACAATATAGATTAATTTAGGGGATTTTATTTATGAACAATCACTAAGAGCGTAGGCAGCCCAAAATGCAAGCTAAACCCCACAGGTAATTTTCATTCACGTGGTAAATTTTAATATCTTTCACATGGGAGGACAATATTTTTAGGGATGTTAGAGGGATAAATTTGATATAAATTAATGGGAGTGGTTTGGGATTTTTAGTTCTATAATTCATGAATCATCAGTTTGAATATTTAGCTTTAAAACCCTCCCAAACCCCTAAGAAACTAGTTTTGAGAAAAGTGGATTTTATTGCCATCAAATCATCATGGATAAACCTTAAAAAATTTAAAACATTAATTAAATTTAGAGAGGATTCTATAAATGTAAATTTTATGAATATAGCTATACAAATGAAGGCAAATTCATGTTTTTGTGGCAAAAAGCATGTAAAATGAAGTACAAGGCAGTTTAATGAAATATAGTAAATGAAGACAGAAGCCTAGGACTTATTATTCATCCTTAAATATTTATTTGATCAAAAATCATCTTATAAGTGTCTCAACTAGATTGATCAAAATGTCTAGTCTGTTGGAAAATGGAGCAAATTTGGCCTAGTCAACCCTGTTGACTGAATGACAAAGGTCTTAGCATCAGAATCACATATTTGATGATGAAGAAAGTTGTTACATGTCTAATTATTTGTTTTTTTAGGTTTCATGGCTTATTTTGTAGGTTTCATGGTGTCCAAGTGCATAAGTTGGCTAATAGGCCTATTTGGCCTAATTGGCCTAATTATTCAAAAGTCAAGTTGGAGTTTATCATTGGGATTGGTCATCAAAGATTTTCAAATGGATTTTCACACCACATTTGTGTTGTTCCATGTAACTTTCACTCATGTTTCAATCTTCAATGTCCATTTTCATGCAAAAGAGGGTTATTTTGGGTTTGGCTAGTCTTACTTCAGTTAACTAATTATCAAGTGCCACATTTATTCTTGATGATCTTGTCTATTAAAATATTTCAAGCACTTTAAACTCTTCAAGTTTGAGTTATCCACCCAAGGAATTTCATACCATCATTCATGCAAGATGGAGTTAATTGGAGTTGACTTGTCAAAGCTTGTCATGTTGTTCCCTTGATTTCCATGTAAAGGGGGGCATTCTCATGTTCCAAATTTGCTTTCAAACAAATCAAGTAGGGTTCATTTTTTTTATTTTATCATAAATTTTCATGCAAGGAGAGTTTGAATTGTCAAACTTGGGCCCACCATATTTTTACTACACCAAATTTGAAGCTTTTCATGCAAATTTTGTGGAGGTTAAAGGATTTTTGCATTGTTTAAACATTTTAAAAGGAGTTGTATTAAGTTGAGTCAACCAAGACCACCCCTTATCCATTTTCAATGCCACTTATGGATTATATTAGGCTTAGATACACATATATTGGATTTTTCAAGTCATTTATTCATTATTCTTAGAACTAAAAAAGAAATTATAATCTAGAACATACATCAATAAAGGATATATTTTTTATTTTGTATATAAGTTTTGATAGATAATAGAGTGTAATTGATTGTGTATCACTATATCAGTGAGATTATATCTCCTTTTGGTAGGTTCATTCCTCACTTATTGCTTTCTATCTCAACTTTTACAAGTCATTTGAAGAGGTAAAAAAGGAAAATTTTAATCCAAAGTTCTATTAATCCTTCATCTGAAATATTTATGCTTAAAGGAAGTATAGGAATTTTATTGATTCACATGTGTGCATTAGTTTTAGTAACTTCCATAGGATATAAACAATTTAGGTGCACCACCTAATTAGAGAGGTTTCCTTTTCAATTTTCTCTTCCCCTTTTCATTACAAAAATCATATTAGATCTGATTTAATTGATAAATCTTAAGGGAACCAGCCCTTTATGGAGGTTATTCTCAAAATAGAGTTAACCACATGCTAATAAGTTCTAATTATATCAACTAGAGTGAGGGTGTGTTTTGCATAGCTTCAAGCAGGGTGCACTCTAGAGTAATAACAATTTCTAGCATGCCCAGTGGGACTACTTATTCACACTTTTGAATTATTATCTATGTATCTGAGTATATTATTCATTTCTAGATTTTTATTTTTAGATTTGTATACTTTTAATTCCACCAAGAGTTATCACAAGATCCTCTATAAAAGGGAAAGAGATAGATTTCTCTAAGCTATCTTTCTAATCAACAAAGAAGAAGAAAGCCTCTCAATCCAATCCAAATCCTATAAATTTTGTTAACCTTGCTATTTCACAAAATCCTCTTATTCAAGCCAATATTATTCATCCAAATATTGTTTTAAATATTATATCTTAGATGGCTATTATTAGAAGACATGCTTTTCTTGCATTTAATGGTGGTAGTCCTCTAAATTTTAATCAATGGGATGATATTCCAATTTTTGCTCTAAAGGCTCTTCCTTATTTTACAAGAGAAAATAAAACTCCTATAAAACATATTGTAGATATTTATAATATTTGTTCAGTGCATCATGTCACACAAGAAAATGCAGCAATGAGGCTGTTGGCAACTTCTTTCAAAGGGAAGGCACTTTAGTGGTATAGAGGTTTAGCTCCTACATCAATCAACAACTGGGATGAATTTGGAGAAATTTTGTGCAAACATTTTGAAGACAAAAGTGATCACCTTTCACTTGTGGAGTAGCTTACAACAATTAAGAGATTTAATCATGAATTCATGGTGCATTTCAATTACAGATTCCAAAAGACTTAGGATAGAATTCCTGCAGTGATCAAGCCTACATCCATGTTTTTTGTACTATCTAAAGGATCTTAATTTAGATGTGACTGTCATGATCCAATCCATCAGAGGTAAAACTTTACCTAAAGCTTTTGAAGTAGTAATCAAGGCTGAAAATTACCTTATAAAAGTAGTCAAGTTATCTCTAAGGCCTCTAATGCCTCTTTTTCTAGAGATCCATCCTCCTGCTCCAAATATTACTCCAATTCTAAAGTTATCAAATTTCCATCCAATAGAAGGTGATAAAATTGACAAATTGGGTAGATAGAGATCCTTTTTAAATATTAGACTAATAAGTTGGTTTTAATAGAGAGGCAACAATCTCCACCATACAAGCCATATCAAAATACTAATCAAAATTATCCACCCAATAGGCCATCCTATCAATTCAATCAACAAGTTCAAGGGAATAATTCTCAATCAAGACAATATAATCCTAATGCTCCAAGAAATTCGATATCTATTATGCCAACTTAGATCAACTATGCTCAAGAAGGACAATGGAACAATCAATGGGATCAAGCAAACAACATGGAAATGGCTCCAACTGGTGAGATTTCTCATCAATCTTTTATGCAATAAAGTTTAGTTTTTCCTTCATTTAAAACCATCCACCTTCTCAGAAGAAGGAAGCCTCTCTACCCTATAGAGACATTCCTTTATTCACTAAAGCTAAAGTGCCAAATCAACAAGGATAAGGTAGTGGTAAAACACCCACTAAAATTACATTTATGAACTTCCAGGAAGGTGAGAATTCTTTTGAGCGCTTGGTTGTAAATCAAAGTCAAGATTTACCTAATATTGATAATTTAGTTGTATCTCATACTAGATCCAAGAAAAGAGCAATTGGTGAAAGTTTAGGTCCTAATAGGGCAACCCCTTCTTCTTCTCAACCACAAAAAAAGATAACTACACATGAGCTGCCTCAGAAAAGTTCAAATCAACAAGCTCAAGATCTAAGAGATAAGAACATGAAAGGGCCTTAAATACCTCAATTTAGACAACATTTGGGAGATCATTTTTCTCCTAAATTATAGTCAAGGGAAGTCACTTCTCCATTCAATATTGTGGATCATATGAAGAAGACTTCAGTATTAATTTTAATGTGAAATACACTCCTAATCCTAGGACAAAATGAGTACTTGCAAGAAGAACTTTCAAAGCTCACTATCATTAATAGACTATCTAAAAAGGAAAGAGTAAGTGCTGTCCTAACTAATTATAATCTAGCTATGGAGTCTCAACCTCTTAAGGTGACTAAGCCTCCTCATTTTTACCTTTATATTATCATTAGATATTGTCTTGTTCATAACTATATGATTGATAGTGGGGCTAGTACTTATATCATGCCCAAATCAATAGCTAATAAGTTAGGATTATAGTATGAACTTCATGAGAAATTTGTCTTGAAATTAGATGGGTCTCCTATTAATATTGTAGGTGTGTTGAAGGATATGAAAATCATACTTGTTATTTGTTGAAACTTCACCATTTTATAGGATGTTGTTGTTGATCAACCTCCATATTTTGCACTATGCCTATCCAAAGATTTCACTACTAAAATAGGGGGTTACCTTTCTTCAGATTGGTCATACATAGTTTTTAGAACTAGATATAAAACCAAAGTAACTATTAGATCAAATATTATTTCCATATTTCATCTTGAGTCATATATGCCAAATATGTCAAATGTGAATTACAATATTTCATAAGAAGAAGATGATAACACCATTGAGCAAGAGCCTTCTAAGCCTCTTGAAGGCATACCAGATATTCTCATGGATTAGTGGGATGATAATAATCATTGACATAACCACTATAAAAGTATTAAAGATTTTGGTTTTGGAGTCTATTGTATACATGAGAGGGTGACATATTGCCTAGTGTCACTAGCTCAATACAAGATCAAGGAGTATGAAATCTATTCTTTGATGGATCCAGAACAAAGAATGGAAGTGGGGATAATGTAATGTTAGTTTCACCATGAAATTAAAGGTAGTATTATTTTGTTATATTTTAGTTTAGTTGTACTTACAATACTGTAGAGTATGGAGTTCTTATTTATGGTCTCTAGTGGGCTAAAAAGAGGGATATTAAGTTTTTATAGGTGAAAGGTGATAGTGAGTTAGTAGTCCAAAAAGTCATAGGTTTAAGTGCAGAAAAAAACCTATTTTGAAGGCCTAAAAACATAGATTTTGGGATATTATGGAAGATTTCCTTACATTTGACATTCGTTCCATTCCTAGAGGAGCAAATCAACATGCTAATAGACTTGATGCCATAGTAGCACAATATGATATTCTGGATCAGATTAAGGACAATAAAAATTAGACCCAATTCAAAGTTGGATGCAGGCCTTCAATACCAAATAATGATGTAATTTGTACAATTTTTGACTCTGATAAACAAATAACATATTTTCTATAGAATGAGGTAGAGTTTTGCCAAAGAAATCATGATAAATTACATGATCGATATAAAAATCAGATTGTGCAATTGAAATAAAAAAAGATGCCAAAAGGTTTGGTGAATTTAGAAATCATTTTCAATGAAGATGATCATATAAGGAAAGACAAGGTGACCATTTCTTCCAAAAAAGAACATTATGAGCTAATTAGCATAGCTGAAGGTAAGCAACTCAAGCTAGGTAAAGTGAAAATTGATTCTGAGAGAGTATCTTTCATTTCATTATGGAAAGAATTCATGGATGTATTTGCTTGGGAATACCATGATTTGAAAGGTTTTGAACTTAGATTAGCACAAGATACTATTAACCTAAAAAAGATGCAAAACTAGTAAGACAAAAGCAAAGGCCTCTCAACCCCAAGGTTGAGATTCTCATGAGGAAGGAGCTTAAAAAGATAATTGAATTAGGTGTTATTTTTCCTATAAAACATTCAACATGGGTAAAAACTCTTGTACAAGTAAGAAAGAAGAATGGAGAGATAAGGTTATATGTAGATTTTAGGGATTTGAATAAAGTATCACTGAAAGACCACTATCCACTTCCTTCCATGGATCAAATCTTTTAGAGAGTATTAGGTTCATAGAGATTCTCTTTACTAGATGAGTACTCAAGATATAACTATATATTGGTGAAAGAGCAAGACCACCATAAAATAGATTTCACCATCAAATGGGGCATTTTTGCTAACAAGAAGATGCCTTTTGTACACTCCAATGCTGAAGCTACCTTCCAAAGGGAAATGGATGTTACTTTTCATGGTTTATTGAGTGAAATAGTTTTAGTCCATTTTCATGACATTACAGTATTTTCAAAGGATCCTAATGATCATCTAACACATTTGAGAATTTTTTTTGATAGATGTAGACAATTTGGAGTTTCATTGAATCCAAAGAAATGCATTTTTTCAGTGCATGAGGGGAGACTTATTGGGCATGTGGTGTATAAATATGGTCTTTTAATTAATATAGAGAGAATAGAGGCAATACTTTCTCTATTATTGCCTAAACACAAGAAAGGATTTTAGAGCTTCTTGGGTAAGATAAACTCTATCAGAAGATTCATTCCTAGTTTTGCAGAATTAGTAAAGCCTCTTACTCAAATGATAAAGAAACATCAAGAGTTCACTTAGAGTAAAGAAGGTAAAAGAAGTTTTAAATATATAAAATAATTAATCAAACAAGTTCCTAATTTTCTCAATCCATATTTTAGTAAATATTTATTCTTGTATGCTTTCTCTACTTCCAATAATATTTCAGCCATGCTTATGCAACAAAATGATGAAGGTTTGGAACATCCCATTGATTTCTTTAGTCAAAATTTAGAGGGTTATGAAGAGAGGTATTATTTTGTATAAAATTATGTTATTGATGTTATAATAGGTCTGAATTTTTTTAGATATTTGGTTTCAAATAATAATATTATACTAATGGTTTCTCATCCAAGTGTGAAGGACTTCATTCTCAATAGAGACTTGAGCGAAAATGGAGCTAGATGGGTCACTAAATTCATGGAATATGACATTTAAGTCAAGGTTAAAAATATGGTATGAGGAAAATTATTATTTGAAGATATTTTAGAATATGTGAAAGAATAAAAATAAATAATTTTGACAATTCAGGATACTCTGCATGAAGCTGAAAATACACATCTTACAAGCTGGACACAGAACATTGCTAGATTTGTTCAAACTAGAGAATGTCCAAGGGGTTTTAATTAATAAAAAATAAGACACTTAATCTGAAATCAGATCCATACATTATAATTTATGGATTTATTTTCAAAAAAGACATTGGATGTATGCTTTTAAGGTGTGTTGAAACTAGTCAATTTGACAAGCTTTTTGAGCAATTTCATGATAGTCCTTCTGGAGAACATTTTGTAGCCAAAAACACAGATGTAAAAATAATTAGAGCTATTTATTTTTATCCCAATTTATTTAGAGATGCACATACATGGGTTAGAAAATGTAAAAAGTGTGCAATGTTTGTAGGGAAACAAAGACTAGATGATATGCCACTAAAGCCAATTCAGGTTGAGCATCCTTTCATGTAATGGGGTTTAGAATTAATTAGGATGATTCATACTTCATCTAGTGTTGTTCATAAGTGGGTCTTGATATCTATAAAATATTTCATCAGGTGGGTAGAAGTAGTGCCTTTTAAAGAGGCAAATGAAAACTCTATGCTTGAATTCTATGAGAGCCTAGTCACTCATTTTGGATCACCTTCTACTATAATATCAGATAATGCTTTGGTATTTAATAGTGAAAAGGTATGTGAATGGGATATTTAACATGGTATTTATTTGACATATTCATAAAATTACTATCCATAGGGTAATGGACTAGCTAAGTTTACCAACAAGAACTTGATTCAAATAATTAAAAAAAATGGAAGATTATCAGAGATCTTGGCATACAAAGTTGAAGACTTCTTTATGGGATGATAGGATCACCCCTAAGAAGGCCATTATTCATTAACCTTATATCGTAGTTTATGGAAGAGAATCAAGGCTACCTATTTCATTAGAACTTTTAGCTTTGGAGCTTGAACACCAGCTAGAGATTCTAAAAAATGATGCAATAGAGGTTAGGATGAATGAACGGAGAGAATTGGAGAAGATAAGGGATGATGATATGAATACCATGTGTTTAAATAAATAAATAGTAAATAAGACATTTGATAAAAGAACTTCATCAAAAACATTTCAGCAGAGAGACATAGTACTTAAATGGGATGAAGAGCATGCAAAGTGAGGTAAGTACTCCAAAGTTGATAGCCTTTGGAGTGGACCTTATATTATAAATAATTGTAAGAAGAATAATAATTTTTAGTTATCTAGATTGAGTGGAGAAGAGATTCCCATTCTTATGAATAGGATGTTTCTTAAATACTGCTATTAAGAGAGTCACTCCTTTGTATAAAGTCATAGTTTCATTCCTCTAAGTGATTTTCTACACATGCTTTTAGTAGTTATTTTGTCCTTTCTATGTTGTTGTTTTCCTTTTCTCTAAGTTCATAATGCACATGTTGTTTGTTGTTTGTGTTAGTTTCTCTTGTTATGTCTTGGTGTGCAAGCTTTCTTAGTTTTAGTGTTTGTCTCGGTCTATCCTTGATAGAGTTTCTAAGCTCTTTTGATTAGAAAACTAGTCAACACCTGAAAGTCACCAAAATTTTTAGTAATTTGGCATGTCAAGGCCAAATTATTACCTTTATCATTTGAAACTTTTCTAAAACTGGTCATTAGCCCTTTAAAGTTGGTCAAATATATAAATTATGGTCTAAAATGCAAATTTTATTCAAAAATATCAAAAAATGGGGAAAAAGCATAAACAATTTGTTTAAAAATTCATTAAATTATATCAAAATAGATTTTAATAGGTTCAAAAAAGTGATAATAGCTTAAGTCTAAAGTTTCAAACTTTTAAAAGGTCATATCATGTGTTAAATAGCCTAAAAAGGCCCCAAAATAGCTCCCACATGCCAAATTTGCAAATTAAAAGGTTAAAAATATTTATTTTACATGATAAGGAACTTATTAATTCTCAAAATTTCCATTTTAAGCAGTGGAGAAAGAGAGTTAGCTTTTAAAAGGGTAAAGAGGGCTTATTTTCACCTATTTTGTAAGAGAAATACAGAATCCGTATAGAGTTCATATAGCCAAGGAAGGGGAGATAAATATCAGAATATTTATAGGATTCATCAGAAATTACATGGTGTTTCATGTCCATATGGTCCCAAAACTAGTCCTCTTTTGGTTTCGTGCTTATTGGCATAGAAGGACCTACTTGTAAGTTTTCTATTGGTACAGATTGCTGGAGGAGGGTAAAGCTCTCAATTTTGGGGTGAAGAAAATAGAATTATAGAGATTAATAATGGTATAATAGGTTTCTCAATTGTATTCTCCATGTTCATGAACCATCTAGTTGAATATATGTTAAATTATGCTACATTGCAACCAAGAAGGCAACCAATTTTCTTCAAATTCTCTTCACTTGGGCATAGTTTCAAGGAAATTCAAATTGTTCAAGGATATTGAGGATTTTATGTATCATTAAATGGAATTATTAATGTGTTATTAATCCAAATCAAGTTCAATAAAGGGTCTCAAAGTTAACTAGTCAATCTACAGTATTGGCAAGCTTGTAAAAGTGAATTGTACGGTCCAAGAAGAAGTAGATAGCTTCAACTTATCAAGATTTTGTGTTTTTCAGGGTTTACATCATTTTTTATTGATTTACAATCATTATTCTCTAAATTTATCTTGTTTTATGGCTAATAAAGTTCATCTTCATGCTCTAAAGGTGTCTTCAAAGAGTAGTTGAGCATATTTTAAGGATTTTTTGCAAATTTTAGGGGTTTATTTTTTTAGAAAACCATGTTTCAATTTTTCTCTCTTCACCTTCTCCAATGGCCTCCAAATATAGGTGAAACAATTGTCATGTGTTCATCTTGGCATGCTCTCCTCATCCTAATCTTTTCATGCTCCCAAACTCTCCTTTCCCATCTCCACTTCACTCACTCCCATACCACTATAAAATGTCTATATTTTCCACTATGTTTTGTGCCTTTTCACCCTCATTTCATGATGTTTTAAACATATTTAATCATCTTCCTACCTATCACCATATCTATTCCATGTTACCATCATCGAGAGATCCAAAATATTGACAAAGGATCAACAAAGCATGGAAAAGGAAGTTGTAGGCCAATCAAGCATCAAATTACAATTATGAATAGTGACTTAAGTAGGGTACATAGTCAAAGTGTAATCATGTAGGGTTAATGAGGATTCAAGGTGAGAAATATTCTCAACTAAGGTTTAGGGAAAGAAAGAAATCCATAGCATGAGTTGAGTAGATAATCATGAAGGTGAGAAAAGGTAGGTTTGGACTTTGAATCTTGACATCTTTTTATATTGTAACCTACAACAAAAAAGGGAAACTCAGTTAGAGTCCATGAAGAGCATAGGCCAAGAAATGAAAGTGGTGTTTCCTCCATATGATCTATAAGCAAGTGTTCACTTCATTAATCACATAAATAATAAAGACAAGATCAAACCAGGTATAAGGCCATGATTAAGGTCACATATACATTTGGTTCGTATAGATGGTATATCATAGTCATTTAATGATTTAGGCTCAAGCCTTAAAAGGATGATATGACATTAGTATAAATTTAGGGTCAAGAATAAAGTTTTTAAGATTCTTTATTTCCTTTTATGGTTCTAATCAAGATTAAATGGTGCAGGCTATACCTTGAAAAGGACACTTATCAACTTTATGGATAACCTTCAGGCCTGCACCTCTCTAATCAAGCCAAGTTTTAGTATGATGAGATTTCCTAAAGGCTTTAGGATGTTTGTTTATCCACGTAAAGTTTAGGAATATCATTCAAGACCCCAAACTCAATGGATCAAAATTAATATGAGGTATGAGATTAAATAAATCCCAAGGTCATATTTCTCTGCCAAGACCCTACAGACTTATATAGATTGAGCACCTACAATAGGCCTAAAATCCTAACCTAAAATCATTTTAAGAGAAAAAATACCTAGAGGTTGATTATAAAATGGGAGTATTGAAGACAAGAGAATGACATTCAAAGGGAAACCATCTCAAGCAGGTTCAAAAGGCATATCTCCTACAATGCTTCAAAATAGTCACCTATAGACCCAAGGGACCAATAGGCCTGTGTCATTCTCAAGAAGGTCTACTTGATGGCAGGGATGATTTTTTTCAAGATTCAATAGGTTTTTTTGGTCATTAAAAAGCATGAAAATAATTGAGAACCCCAATATAATTATGGTTTCAATAGATAAAAGATTTGTCTTTCAAACAAGCCAAAAATTGAAGAAACATCATCTTATAACCATACATTGTACACGAAGCTGAATTGAAGGTTCTAAATGTTATGAAAGGGAAATTAGTGATTTAAAATACTCACTAAGGGTTTGAACTCTTTAGAAGTTTTTTAGGTTTCAAAGTGAATTCAATAAAGTAAATTCAAGCTAAAAATAAGACATAAGGTTTTGAATTGACCTAGTGACACAAAATTAACCTACAACTCTTGGAAAAGTAGCTTATAGCCTAGTTTGGCGTAGTCATACTTGAAATTTGGTAGAGAGGATGGGAATATAGTGGAATAAAATTTCTCTTATTTATCATAAGCAAGGCTAAAAGGTCACTGGTTGGGATGAGACTAAATGACCATGAGAAAGGGTTACCAACTCAGTCAAGCACCAATTTAGTCATCAAAAGTGTATTTATAGGTCATTGTATGCACACCTACAGTGGAAAGGGTTTTGATCATCTATAATCCTTATAATAAATGTAAGTATGCTTCAATATAAGGTTTGGAAGCCATAGTGTGGTGGTATCTAATGCATCATTCATGATGAGTTAGGTATAAAGAGGACATAAAAGTGTAATTATAACTTATAACCCTACAACCTAATCAAAAGTCATCTATAACTATGAATGATCTTATAAGATAGTTAAGGATATCTAAGAGGATTGATGAGCCATTCAAGCTAGTAACACATCAAGACATCTTCTTATGTTGTCAAATTCATCAAGGCACCTTCACACCTTGTCCATGTTCGTATAAGGACCTGGAGGAATGAAGCATGGTCAATTAGCCAAGGGTTTGGTAGTCGACATAGATTTTCAAAGGTAAAAAGTTAGGATCAAGTATCATATTTAGTCTTTTAAATTAGGTTTTATAGTTTCTAGTAAGAATATCAAAAGGACCAAGGCATTTTAGGGCTCTATGAGGATTTGAAGGTTATCATATAGACCTACAGCCATCATAAAGGCTATACATATACAGAGAGGATGGGAGATCCATGATCAAGTATGAATTTTGAAGATTTTATGACATGGTAAATAAACATTTCATAAATTA
Source organism: Torreya grandis (assembly GCA_037957365.1). Lineage (NCBI taxonomy): Eukaryota > Viridiplantae > Streptophyta > Pinopsida > Cupressales > Taxaceae > Torreya > Torreya grandis. Next base: position 2,678,358 of record JARHVA010001367.1, read on the forward strand.
TTATGTCTTAGGCTCATCATTAAGATCGAAGAGGTTTCAAACAATGACAAAGAGATTTCTAGCAGTAAAAGTAAATCATTTCTCAAGCATGAAAAGAAAAAGACTATAGTGGTGATAGGTCTCTTGATTATGAATGAGTTATGAATGATAAAAAATTTAGATAAGGACACCGTGATGATTTTTTTAATCACTTATGCATTCAATCCCTATAGTCATTGTACGAATAATTGACAGTGTGGAGGCCTAAAAGCTTGGTTTTGGGTCAATTACCATAATGAAGATGTGTGGAGAGATCTAATTTGCTCTAAGTGGTCTTAAAACAGATTTTGAAGATGTATTTTAATCAAAATCTTGTTCATATCTGATAAATTTTCACCTATAATGCCAAAACATAGTCATTTTGAAGCTTAAATGCATTGGTTGAAGGTTATGATGTGCTTGAAAATAGGGGTAGATGTTATTTTAAAACTAATAAAGAGTCTTTTGAGATAAATTAAGATTATTTTTACCTTAAAAAATATAAAATACATGAAAATAACCTTAAAAACACTAAAACTTAGTCAAAAATATAGACAATCCATGCACAAAGATCAAAATTGAGGGAAAATTGAAGATTTTGGGAGCTAAAAGTGGAGTTAAGATCTCAAATTTTGTACATAATGTCATAAAGAGTTGGAGAAACATATTAAAAAGTTTAATGTCCATTATAAAAGTGGAAATAGTTTCTATTTTGTCTCAAACCTTAGCCTATTCATTTGAGATCACCATTGGAGTATACTTCATTTTGGAGTACCTCAAAAGATTTTAAGCCCAAGTAAAAGATTGAAAAGAATGGGATGATATTTTTAAATCATAATAAGACCTACAATGAGTGTAAAAACTCTAAATTTTATGAAAACCATGCTCATATAGGTTTTTTCAAGCAAATAAGCACATAGGCTAAAAAGGCTTTTTTAGACTTTTCAAGCAAAAATGACTTTAAGAGTGTTTTTATAGCAAGGTAAAGGTACCATAATGATTTTTTCAATATTTTTTAATCTTGGAAGGAACTATTTTCCTTTTCATGATTTTTTTTACTTTTTATAGCTCTAGGCACCCTTCCAAGCCTCTTGGTCAAATGCTTGTTTTGTTCACCAGGTGTTGAGTTTGGATGAACACTCTTAGTATGTTTTGAGGACCCATATGTAATTATAATTAATTAATAATTTATTTTAGTTTTGGAGATGTAATTTATGAACAGTTGCTAAGAGCATAGGTAACCTATAATGCAAGTTAAACCTCACAAAAAAATTTCATTCACATGGTAACTTTACATATCTTTCATATGGGAGCCCAATATTTTTAGGGATGTCAAAGGGATAAATGTTCTACACATAAATGGAAAATTTTATAGATTTTGAGGTATGTACTTCATGAATCATCAGTTTGAAGATTCAGCTTTAAAACCCTCCTAAATCCCTTAAAAACTAGTTTTTATAAAAGTGGATTTTATTGCCATCAAATCATCATGGATAAAACTAAAAAAAATTCAAACTTAAATTAAAATTAGAGAGGATTCTAAAAATGTAAATTTCATGCATGGATATGTACAAATGAATATAGAAATCATGTTTTTTGTGGAAAAGTCATGTAAAATGAAGTACAGGGTAGTTCAACAGAATCTAATCAATGGAGATCAAAGCCTAGGACTTGTTATTCATCCTAAAATATTCAATTGATCAGAAATAATGTTAGAATTTTCTCAACCAGCTTGGTAAAAATGTCTAGTCTGTTGGAAAATGGAGCAAGTTTGGCCTAATCAATCTTGTTGATTAAATGATGAAGGTTTTCACATTAAAATTACATATTTGACGATGAAGAAAGTTATTCCAGGTCTAATTATTGGTTTTTTTATGTTTCATGACTTCATTTGTAGGTTTCATGGTGTCCAAGTGCACAAGTTGGCTAATTGGCCTATTTGGCTTAATTGGCATAATTATTCAAAATTCAAGTTGGAGTTTGGCATTGGGATTGGCCATCAAAGATTTCTAATTAGATTTCCACACCACTTTTTTGCTATTCCATAGAAATTTAATTCATGTTTCAATCTTCAAGGTCCATTTTAATGCAAAGGAGGGCTATTTTGGAATTGGCTACTCTTACTTCAATTGACTAATTGTTAAGTGCCACATCTATTCTTGATGATCTTATTCATTAAAATATTTCAAGAAATTTAAACTCTTCAAGCTTGATTTATCAACCCAAAGATTGACGTAGAATCATTCTTGCAAGATGGAGTTAATTGGAGTTGACTTGTCAGAGCTTGTCATGCTTTTTCCTTAATTTCCATGCAAATGGGGACATTCTCATGTTCCAACTCAGCTTTCAAACAAATCAAGTAGAGTTCATTTTTTGGATTTTGGCATAGCTTTTCGTGCAAGGAGTGTTTGACTTGTCAAACTTGGGCCCACCATATTTTTCCTACACCAAATTTTAAAGCTTTTCATGTAAATTTTGTAGAGTTTAAAGGATTTTTGAATTGTTTAAACTTTGTCAAAGGAGTTGTCTTGAGTTGAGTCAACCAAGACCACCCCTTATCCCTTTTTAACACCATTGAGGGATTATATTAGGTTTATAGACATATATATTGGCTTTTTCAAGTCATTTACTCATTATTCTTAGAGATGAAGAAGAAATTGTAATTTAGACCATACATCAATAAAAGAGTTTTTTTTTTAAAAAAATTGCATGAGTTTTGACAGATAATAGAGTGTAATTGATTATATATCAACATATCAATGAGATTCTATCTCCTTTTGGCAAGTCCATTCCTCACCAATTTCTTTCTTTCTCACCTTCTACAAGTCATTTGAAGAGGTAAAAAAGGAATTTTCTAATCCAGAGTTCTATTAATCCTTCATCTAAAGTATTTATGCTTAAGGGAAATATAGGACTTTTATTGATTCACATGTATACATTAGTTTAAGAATATTCCAAAGGATATAAACAATTTAGGTACATCACCCAATTATATAGGTTTCCCTTTCAGTTTTCTCTTCCCCTTTTCATCACAAAAATCATAGTAGATCAGATTTAATTGATAAATCTTAAGGGAACCAACCCTCTCTGGAGGTTCTTCTCAACACATATTCACCCACACTCTAAGAAGTTCTAATTATATCAACTGGAGTGAGGGTGTGTTTTTTACAACTTTAAGTAGGGTGCACTCCAAAGTGATAATGGTACCCATTTCAATCTATAATTCATCCTTATTCTTCCAAAAGACTAAAAGTTTTCCCACCTAGTCTATTGCATTTTATCACTATTAAGAGTGGTTGGGTGGATGGATGTTTGCTTATCCATTTGTAACTCAACATCAACATTTTTATCTAATTGGGAAGAAATTTCCTACTCAACCATTTTGTCAGGCATAATTTAGGGTAAGTACAAATGGTGTGCCATAGCACCTTCTATCTTGATTATAGTGCACTCAGGATAAAACTAGTAGTCACCCATTATTTGAATAGTATTCTTTATATGATCTGATAGTTTGGGCATGTTGTTCTCGTATATGGCATGATATACAATAGGGTAAAAAGTCTCTATCTATAGTTTCATTTGATTTATAAACCTATGCACATAGAGGACATTGAAATCATCACAAATCATGTTCTTTGAGTATTATGTAGATGGTTGCTTATTCATATGTTGAATGCAATGTTGCATTCACAACATATACCAAATAAGACATCATATAGAATTTACCATATGGTAATATTCTTAGGTTTTTTATCCATATAATCAAATTGAAGCTAATTAACGCTCCCAAGTCTATGATTTTGTTGAAGGTTAGAATAATATCCAACAATAGGACTCATATCTCATTGACATAAGAAATGGTTGATAAAACATATATTATATTTATCAGGGCCATATTAATTCTTACCAATGTATTGAAGACTGCAATGGGGATAGCAAAAGTGGGGACTTGAATTATAAAGTTGGCTAGATTACTAGCCCATTCTTTCAACTTTATCTGGATGTTATTTTCAAAAAGTCATGAGTTTATGATATCTTTCCTTTAGGTCATTTTAGAATGGGGATCTTGTGGTATATCTTAAAAACATTTACACTTATATATTCTATTGGAGTCTTACTAAGTCTGATATGTAATGTTTTCCTAGATATTTTCCCATTCACAAATAAATCAAATAATAGGTCAATGCAAAGTATTAACTCTAGTTTGGTTTTAGTGTTATATAGACTGACTATTTTTATTTCCAACAAGTCATCTTTATACCTCTTTTTGAAAATTTAAAGATGGCCCTCAGCCTTATATAGCTCAATTATTTCAACCTCATCCAAAGTAGCATAGTAATATTTGAAATGATTGTTGAGATCTATCGAATCAAATGGTGTCCTAGTGTACTCAGTTAGTCCTATAATTGAATATTCATAAGGAGGTCAAGTGTGAGATGAGGAGGCCATTTAAACTTTGGGTGGAAATGCCTATTTTATGAAGGGTTTGTAATCTCTTGGTTTTAATAGAGATTTGAATTTGTAATTTGCATTGATAGCTAGAAGGCAATGTGATTAGATTGGATATGGAACCTCAAATTATATTGATTCAGATATGTTATCCTTGATAATTAAATGTATTAATTCACCAATTCATGTGAATTAATGGTAATAATGACTTATCTCCATTCCCTATCTACTCTTTCCATTTAAATTTCATAATGTTGATTTTCACATATTTTATTACCACATGGCTTATTTTAATTTATCCTAGGTGCCTAGTCAAAATAATGTGATATGTGTCTCTTTCCCATGCTTTCATTCTTGGCTTTCATGTCTTTATTATTTTCTTATGTGGTTGAGGGATAAATTTATGCATATCACTACTCTACTTGTAACTGAGTTATGGCATAATATACTATGTTGTTTTAGATATGGGTTAGTGGGATGATGACACATGGATTGTTATTTCTACCCTAATTAACTTGGATAATTCATACAAATAACTATACTAATGTCACCACCAGGTGAGCAAGATGATGACACATGGATATCTCTCACTACTCTACTTGCCTAGGATAATTTATATAAGTAACTCTACTAAAGTCACCTTCTAGTGAGTGGGATGATGACATGTGGATGGATCTCACTACTCTAATTTCCCAAGATAATTTGTACAAGTAACTCTACTAACATCACCTCTGGGTGAATGGGATGATGACATGTGGATGGATATCACTACTCTACTTGCCTAGGATAGTCCATACAAGGAACTTTGTTTACTTCACCTCTAGGTGAGCAAGATGATGACATATGGAAAGAGTAGATGAGTTTTGGGATGTCTTGGGGGACAATTCAACATGGAATAATTTTTTTCAAGACACAACATTATAAATGAACCAATTAACAACATAACACATTAGCCCAATTAACTATTCAACCATAAATCAAACATGTACATAAGTACCAAGTTAAATTAAAATCAAAGATAAAAAATGATTCATATAATATGGATTATCCAAAACTTTGATTATCCTATAAATTTGAAATATACTACCAACTTTGAAATGACCTTAAGTGTTTGTTTTCCAAATTCCATATCATTGACTTCTAGTTCAAAACACCTCAAATTAGAATATTCAATCAATAATGAGTCCCTATTTAGATTTTAAAATATAAAGAGAGCACAACAAATGGTGACTTAGTGGGGAAAATACTCTTGAGTATTTGAGAATATATAATCTTAATAATGCTTCATAACAAAAATTTAGCTCTACCAAGAAAATAACAAACAAACCAAACCCTAAAAAGGACTCATTCTTTCTCATGAAACATATTAATCTTTTCCATTCTTTGGATTTGAGTGTGTAATTATTTTTTTGAAATTAATTTCCTCTTGTTATGAGAGTTTTAAAAAAGACATGAATAAACATTATAAGTTTCATTTTGATCTCAAAATTTGTAACCAAATAGTAAGGGAATCATAGGCAATGGTTTTGTTACTAGCCATGTGTCTATAGACTTGATAGAGATACCTTTAATTCCACTCTAAGTATTGATCTATTTCTAATCAGGCATCTATAGCCCCATGTTAAGCCCCAAATCCATCTAAGTATAAGATCCACACCAAATTAGTAGACACTTGGGTGCAAGGCAATCATTTTGTATGATTGTTATTTTATCATATTATAGCACTAGCTAGTAGGAAGATAACCAACTCCCTATTGAATCAAGCATCATCAAGAAGTGGGCACATGGGATAATAATGGTTCAATGGAAGTAGGGTAGTGGATCCAATATAATGATTACATCCAACTCCAATTCAATAATTGATGTTCTCCATTCACCATGCCACTAAGATGTTCCTAATTGCTATAAAGTTAGGTCTAATATAGATAGTAAGAAGAGGTGAGTTGGAGTAGCGAAGCTCTCTAGGATTGTTTTTAAATTTTATAGTCACCATTTAGCTATAGTTTTAGCATGGATGCCTTTGAGGCTCCTTATTAGAGTGTCCAAGCTTACTTATGAGCCTCAAGGCCTGTAACAACTTTTGGATGAGTATTTACCCAATTTTTATTGATATATACTTTGTATTTAAACTTTGGTTAATGATGAATGGCATTGAATATAATGAGTGGTAGTCTGGTCTACATGGTTATAGTTATAAGATTATAATGAGAATGGTTTATGTAATGTTTGCAATATTTGCATTGTTTAACCTTACATTATGAATATTGAGTTCTAGTGAACTTTCAACCTAGCCCATTCATAGTATTTTTTTATTTTATGATGACATCAACACTCTATATATAAAATTATCTAAGTATAGGAAAGACTCCACACCTCATGATTATACCTGTGCCAAATCATGAGTCTAAGCCTAAGTCCTTCATCTAAGTACCCCATTGAACCCTCCAAGCACTTGAATGATGTTAAGCCAAAGAAACCAAAGGCTTATGCCCCTAAAGATCTAAAACCACATCATATGGGATTGTGCATAATAGATAGTCAAATCCTCCCTAGAAAGGCTTATGCCTATGAATTTACCTCTACCATTAGAATAGCCAAGGTCCCTAGAAGCTATAGTTGTGTCATGACATAACTAGCCCAATGTAGGCCCTAATCCTTTTTCTGATACCCTTTGGGTGAGTGCATAAGGCTTTTGTCTTATGTGAAGTGTTGCCAACATAGTCGAGTGACAAATGTTGAGTACCACAAGATTAGTCAAGGCTTGTGCCAGGTTGTAACAAGTATGGATTTGACTTGAATATATAGACAAGCACCTAACAAGGCTGATGACTTAATGTCCCCATACTTTTATTTAACATTTTGGTTCCATTATCGATACCTATGTTAAATTTTGTTATTATAATGGGGCACCAAAATGATGTTCTAATTCTCCCTCAATAATATTGATCACTAGCTATATCAAGTGGAGGATAATTTTGGGATGAGGCACCTAACCTATAGAGGATAAAACCTAAGGAAGTAGGTCTAGGACCATCTATATGATCCTTTTTATGAGGTTTTATTTTGTAAACTAACTAAGTAGGTGTATTGATGGTTGGTTGTTTATGTAACATAAAAAAATTAAAGCTATGTGCAATGCCTCAAATGGATGAAAGAGTGCCTAGAAAGGCTTGAGAACTTATATGCCACTTGGACTAGAGCCATATATAAATGGTGGTAATGGTGCTGAATATCTACATGAATTAAGTCATAATATCAACATACTCCTACCTTGAAGAATCAGAATAGCAATTCTTGTACAAACCTAGAGGCATGTTTATGAGAGAGTTTATCATCAAAATTTAGAAGTGGATGGTGGATTATGGATTTAAAACAATGAGAATGGAAGGCTAAAGTACTCTCATATATTATAAACACAATAAGGAAGAAGGGGATGTGTAGGTGAAGTGAAATGGAAGGGTACAAGAAATTTGACACCCAAAAGCTTAGGAGATAGGCTTATAATAAGAGGAGGCATATGTTGATGGAATACTTAGAACCTAAAAGTGTTGAGAGGACCTGTAGCAAGTGAGATATGTATCGGGAAGGATCCCTTGAATGGTATTAGTACCCAGAGGAGAAAAATATTATAGCCATATAATAAGCTCCATAGCTAATAGGTGAAGAATGCTTGGGGTCCTTAAAAAATTTGGCCATTAGATATACACTAGATGCACCTTACTCCTTTAGACTTGCAATGTGATCCCATGTGCTAGATCCCTCATAGGAAGGTAGAATATTGATAAATAACCCCATTTTTAACCTCAAATTTGACCATTTTATAGACTTAGACCATAATTTTATGATTTAATAAGTTGTTCCTTATGAGGAGCTAAGTGAGGATACCTATAGACCTTGGGCACTAACTCAACTAGATAGAAAATGAGCATAAGAATTCCAATATAGCCAATGCCAACTATGCAACCTAGGAAATAGCTTAAAGGAAGTGGCCCAAAACCACTAGTTGGTAGTACATAACCATTATCATCCATAGCTCTAGTAGTAATAATGGGACCAACAGTTGGCCCAAAAGATGGAGGCATTAGAGGACCACCACCAAGATAAGTACCAGGGGGACAATTGCCTAAAAAAATGGATACTCCCCCACCCTATATTTATTATGAGATGTCCATACATCTACCAAAGTATCAAGGTGTAAATAATGTTATGGAGCATGTGCTTAGGTTATAACCTAGTTTGAGTATAAGGCCACCCAATTCATGACAACTTTTCTTGATCATGCCCATACTTGGTATAATAATTTTAATCCTAACTAGGATATGGTTGATTACAACACCCTGAAGAATCATTCTTGAAGGAGTTTGACATACCCAAGTTTAAATCGTAGAGCATCACCATACTTAAAGAGATTAACTAGGGATTATCAGAGAATATGCACCTATATGATTATAGATTCAAAAATATTCTTTACAAGTTCCCTTATGATATTCACCCCTCTTAGTGTGCACAATGGTTCATCAGGAGATTACTAGTACCATTCAAAAGGGCACTATCTATGAAAACATTAACAGACACTCGAGAAGTGCTTAAATATACACTCAAAGCCAAGGCATTTGAGAGTGTTAACATAGGAATTAACCCTTCCAAAGAGGCACATATTGTGTCTATCACCTTATAGATATAGAAGTTGACTAGTAGTTCATCACAAGATACTTGAAGAAGGTTATGGTGCACTAATTATGAGATAGAAGGCCATAATAGGAATACCTACCCTCAAAGGAATGTGCACACATTACTTATTAGCTATGAGGTATATCATGAGGTGTATGATGTTCACAACTACCCTTTATTTAAATGTGCCAATAAATTCATCATAACCACCTATTACCAGTTATGTGATGTCTATACTCATACCATGGATTATTTTTGTGTAATTGATGAAATGTGCAAAAACATAGGGAGAGGTGCATGATAAGCAATGGCAATAGTAAGAGGGTAGGAAGCCCAAGGAAATGAGGGATGTGGCTATCAGAATTTAGGCTATGAGATTCAAAGAGGCACTTGAGGGTGAGGTGGTGAACACAGTGAAGGAAGGTTCCCACTGTAATCATGTTACATGTGTCAATTGACCATGCGATATTAGTGGGATTGCCCTACACATCTAATGTTAAGGTATTATTGAGGAACACAAAAGGTTAAAGAATGCCACAAGTTGTAATAAAAATTAACCCAAAGTAGTCCCAACATAGACAAGGGTTTAGGAATGATAAGGATGAGCCTAAAGCATAAAAATGGACATGAAAGGTACAATAGACCTACATGAAGCCAATCAAGGTACATGCAACTCCTTAGAGTGGACTCACCACTCAACAACCCATTATGTTAGTACAAAATTTATGCCTATAATATGGGTAACTAATTCACATTGAGCACATAACATATCTTGAAGCTAAAGTTATACCTTACCTAGACCCTGCATGCCAAAAAGATGTATTGCAACAAGTGATGAGCATAATCCAAAAATTGCAAGGAGAGCTCCAACTAGTGTGAGAAATTGAGGCATAAGCTAACACCTTTCATAAGAAGTAGGATGGTCATGAGAATAGAGTACAAGAACTAACAGAGATCTTGTGCCTCGTATAAATAGAAGGGATGTTGCCTCTATTAAAGAACTTACTTTTAGAAAATATAGGGTAGTAGTCAGTTGAAGTTATTGTGCCATTCATGGAAAGGGTGTAAGAGGTTAGGCATACCTAAAATGTAGAGTATGACCAAAAAATCTTAGTGAATACCACCAGTGATGGATGGTCTATCTATGAGGTCTTTATCCACATAGGCACCAAGGTCAATATCTTGACAAAGAACACATTAGATAAGATGGGTAGGCCATCCTTGAGGCCTTCTCCCCATGTACTCTTTATGGCAAACAAGACTCAAGTGTAATAGATTATTATTTTGAAGGGAACCATTATAGATATTATGGGCATCAAATTCCATGCTGACTTCAAGGTAATAAAGTTGGCTGAACAAGATAATTATCTAGTGTTTCTAGGAAGGCCATGGTACTACATAAATAATGATAATATGCAATTCAAGAAGTGATATGTGACCTTGAAAAATGGTAAGGAAAGGGTAGTGATTCCCCTCTCTAGTGACTAAGGATCCCCTTATGTAGAGAACATTGATATTGAATATGAGATCAACCATATATATAATATCATGATGAAAGGTGTTGAGAATATTGACCCCACTAATCAAGGAGTGCTCTCTTGGTAAGATGGAGAGATATCCTCAGACACCACTAATGTTACTTGTGACTGATGGGTCAAAGAATATTATGATGCCACTAGTCATAGGTGTCACTTGGTACATGCAAAGGCACCAAAAACCTATGAGGACTTGTTAGGTCTATATTTGTCACATTCTAAAATGATGGATCCCTTACAAGGAGAAGAAAGGAAATAAGGTACTCCACTTAAGCAAAGGTAAACTTATGGCATTCCCAAAATTTGAAGGTAAAAACCTAGTGGAAAGGTATGTTTGAGATCTTCAAGCATACTTCCCCAAATAAATAGATAGAATGGGCACACTATTGTATACATTGAGAAGCATTGTCACTCATGGGTGGGTAGTGCAAAATTCTAACTTTCAACCTAGCAAGATGTGAAAGTAGCCATTTACACTAGATTCAAGATAAATAATGAGGACTTGGATATATCATCATACTTTGGTGACTCTGATCTTGTAGCACATGTACACTTATGTCAAGAAACATGGATTGGTTGTGGCATTACTACCCCAAAGAAACTATGGGTACACACATTCTATAGAACTCTAAAGTCCTAGGCATGAGCATGGTATGTGGTCAATGAGATGAATCACGAAACAACTAATTAGGATGACCTTAAGGAGAAGTTTATGCATACCTTCTCCTTTTCTTCATAAAACTTAGAGTCAATCAAGTCATTACAAGTAATTTAGAGGGTAATATTTGAGGATACCACAATCCTTAAAGAGCACCTAAAAGCCATGTTCATGGAGAGAGGGATGGTACTCATGAATTTCTTTGAGGACTGAATGTTCAACATTGACTCAAGTGAAGAAGATGATGAAACTTGGAAGGAACACTATTGGAAAATCTTGATTGGCAAAAGGAAGCTTATATGTCAAATGGATGATGGTGCTCTCAGTGAAGAAAACCCAACTCATCTTCATATAGAGATAACTAAGGGAACTCATCAAGTCAAGGAATAATACCAGGCAAATAATGAACCCTACTATTCACTACTAAATACCATCAAGGTGGACATCAGCATATAAGGAGAACCCAAGATGGCTATTCTGGGTACCTATTAGTCTAATGCAGAACTAGAACACATTATGGATCTCCTAAAAGAATTATAAGAATTTTTCCCTAGGCATTATCAAGATATAAAGGGCACCCACCCATCCATTTGGAAAATGAGATTAAAGCTAATCGACAGTGAAAGACTGGTCAAGAAGTGCCCCTACAAGATGAATCTCAACCTTCATGCCAAGGTTAAGATAAAGATAGATACAATGTTGGATGCAGGGGTCATTTACCCTGTGTAAAAGTCTGAGTGGGTAATCTTGATGGTGATTACCATTAATAAGGAAGGGCACATTTTTATTTGCATCGATTATAGAATGTTAAATTTTTTATACATCACTGACCCCTTATTGACTTCATTCATTGATGATGTCCTAGATGGTATTAGGCTATGAGATCTATACCTTACTGATGGGTTCTCTAGATACCATCAATTCTAGATTGAGGATGAGGATAAACCGAAAACAACCTTTGAAACTGAATGGGGATGGTTTTCTTATAAATTATGCCCTTTAGACTCAATAATTCACGATCCATGTTCTCTAGAGTGGTGATCACCACATTAAAAAACTGCATCCATAAGTTATTCTAGGTACACCTAAATGACTAGACAGTGTATAGTCTTTTGAAGGACCATTTTGATAACCTATGCCTAATGTTTGAGAGGTGAAAATAGTTATATATCCTTGAACCTAAAAAAATATGTCTTTACAACACCCTTTAGAACACTATTTAGGCATATCATCTCCAAAGATGGTTCGCTCATGGATCCTATGAAGATTAAAATAATCATTTAGTTCTAAAATCCTTCCACACAAAAAGGCATTAACACCTTTCTTGACCATTGTGGACATTATATAAAGTTCATAATGAGCTATGTGAATATTATAGTGCCATTAGAGGAGCTCTTGTGAAAGGATGGCTTGTTCTATTGGGGTGAAATGCAAGAGGATGCCTTTGAAACTTTGAATATGAAGTTGGCTAGTTCACCTATTCTACAATTTATTGACTAAATGACCCCATTCCATGTTCATGTTGATGCATCTAGATCTAAAATTTGTGTAATCCTAGCACATCTTAGCAAAGGCAATATGGATCACCCCATCTCCTTTACTAGTAGAAAATTGATGAAAGCAAAGTAGAAATATACCATAATCAAGCATTAAGCACTCATCATGGTCTAAACCCTACAAAAATTTAGACAATACTTATTGGTGACCCTATTCATCATCTTCATAGATCATGAGGTAATTAACTACCTTGTGAATAGGACCATTCTCCATGGGTGCATTTGTAGATGGATAGTTCTATTTCAATAATTCTAGTTCTCTATTATTGTTAAGCCTAGAAAACTAAAATTGGGCCTTGACCATTTGTCCCCTATCAACTCTGATGATGAAATAATGCTTATTGAGGATGATATGTTGGATTCACAACTCTATAGAGTCCCACACCCTTGAGGACTTGGCATAAATAGTTGATTTTATAACATCTAGATTAATGCCCCAAATAATGGTAACCATAAAAAAGAAATAGCTCATAATTTGCACTACCCATTTTGAGTTCATTAGTAGGGAATTATACAAACTAGGCTAAGATGAAGACCTATATTGATGTGTCTTAGAACATGAAAGGGAATCCATTCTACATGAGGTGCATAATGGGATAATAGGAGACCATTGTGTGGGAGGTGCAATTATATGCAAGGTATTGCAATCAAGTTTATGGTGGATAAGTCTATTTTAGGATGTAAAATATTATGCCAAATCCTTTGATATATTCCAATGAATAGGTAATCCCAACCACTAGGATTAAATGCCTCTCATCCCCATTCTTTCCTAGGTGCCATTAAAGAAATGGACCATTGATTTTATTGGACTAATTACTCTTGCAACAAGGTGTATAGGTGTGAGATACATTTTAGTAGCCACTAACTATTTCACCAAGTGGGCCAAGTCCATGACAACAAAAAATTACACATCCACCATAGATATATGGTTCATATGGGAGAACATCATAAGTCTCTATGGGTTCCCACTCAGCTTGACTAGCATTAGAGGCACACACTTCATTAATGAAACTATGTGGATCCTACTGATAGAATATATGGTGGTGCACCATAAGACAATGCCTTATCATCCCCAATTGAATGGCATAACCAAGTCATTTAACAATATCCTATGGATATGCCTCATGAATATATGAAAAATTAGTTGCAAAGATTGGGATGAATGAGTATCAATAGTGTTATAGGCATATCATATAGCCTACAAGTACTTGAATAAGGCTATACCATTTCAACTAGTGTTTTGTGCCATCATTGTGCATCACACTAATTAGTCAATTAGATGAACAAGAATCATTTAATATAAGGTTGGAGGACTTGGAGTGCTTAGAATAGATACACACCCAGGCAAGGTGGAGCCAATAGATCAATAAAACATGCCAAAAGCTCTAGCATGAAAATCATATCAAGCACAAAGTAATAATTGAAGAAGCATTAGTCTTTCTCTATGACTCCAAGTACCTCAAGTACCCAAGCAAGTTGTAGATAAGGTGGATGGGCCCATATGTCATCCATAATATATTAGAGATCGGTGCTTGCAAGCTACACATGTTGTCAAGTGAAATTCTCCCAGGGTATTTTAATGGTAACTGATTAAAGCCTTATAGGTAGTAAGATGACACTTATGCCATCAAACACCAGCTCCTTGATCATGAGTCAATGGTATTGTGTGACCAAAATAAATTTTGGCATAAGCCAAATAGTTCCTAATGAATTGAATTATGTTGTGTTATTGTAGGGATAAGTGAATAAGTAGCACTTTGAGGCTCATTAATAAATATATTTTAATGCCTTCATGCATAATTATAGATAGGTGAGTCGATCAAAGATGCTTTCTAAGGACTTGAGGCTAGACACCTAAGTTATGGGTGTGAGGTTTTTCATATTCAAACATAAGGTGCACCATATCTTCATGCACAAGATTTAGAAAGTGAGGCACCTTGAAGCCCATAGGAGGATTATTATATCACTTACATGCATAATACCAATCAAGTGAATCAAGTGAGGATGCTTCCTAAGAACCTATAGCCTATCACCTAAGTCTCTAGGTGCATTTAACTCATTAGACATGGTAAATATGAATACCAAATGATGGAGAAAGAAGCACAAGGTGATCATGTGCACAATTTAAAAGATGTAATATCCCTTCGGATACCAAAACAAAAGCTCTGAATTGCTTATCTGTATTTCTGCAAAATATCCTCAAATAGATAAATAAATCACAGTATAATCTCTTATTTATTTCCTCATATGCTTACAATGGAGGACCTCTATCAGGTATACAATGAATATTGAAAATAGGCCTTAATAGCTTGAATATTTCACAAGAACTAGGAAATAAATCTGGAACTAGTTCGTCTCGGCCTACTATGTAAAAAACACAGTCGCCGACGTCGGTTATACTACCGTCATCGGTTGACCTGGAGTCGTTAATCTACCGATGTCGGTGATATGTCAACCGATGTCGGTCTCTGTAGATCTCTAATCACCGATGTCGGTGCCTAAACTTTCTGTTTATGCGTATGGATTTTCATGGATCTGTACGGACTTCGTACGGTCACCGATATAGCACAACCTGTATGCTTGATCCTGATCTATAGAATTATGGGCTAATACAAAAGATCTATATCTGGATAATTCTTGAATAAAAACCCAAAATAATGAAATACCTGTAAACCCTTGTGATAGCATAATTTCTTAACAAGAATCAATATCAATAATAATCATTGTATATTCCAAACTCTTTCCCATGAGAAACCCTTATACCCTCCAAAGGTGTGCTTGCTAAAATTAGATCTCCTCAAATTAGAACTTGGGTTCCTTAAATTAGAATTCCTTAAATTAGAACTTGGGCTTCTTAAATTAGAATTAGGGTCTTAAAATTAGACCAATTAATTAATATTTAATTAAATTAATGAAATATTAATAAGGTTCTAAAATTAGACCAAATAATTAATATTTGATTAAATCAATCAAATATTAATATCTCCCTCAATACATGTCAGATCCTCGAACCATCTGAAGTTGGTGAATTAGGGAGTGATTCTGCACATGACCATACCAAAATAAAGGTGCTCCACTGCATGTCAAATATCCCTAAATAATAGGAACTCAGGCTAAATGTGTCTAAAAGAGCCTGAATGAAAGCCAACTGTAGGAATTCTGCTAATCGAAGCCAAGCCAATCTCCATCATGACCCTCTATCCATCCTATCAGCCTATGAAGGTCACATAATAGGCTAATCATCAATTCTGTCAATGTCCACAAAAAAGGGGACATGACAATCTGCCCCTCCAGAAATTGCTTGTCCCCAAGCAATCTCAGAACAATGAACCACTCGATCCACCTAGATCCCATATGTAGTTATGCTCTACACTACTGTTAATCAATGTAAGTCCCTACAATATCCTTTGTAGTATAACCAAGAGGAATCCACAATCAAACTGGTGAATGCAACTCAACCAATCTCTAAAAACACAACTGCCCTGGATGTGTCGATATCGCAGTCTGTGTAACTTGCTACTACCAATTCCATCTACAAAAGATGGTGCCAATCCATCCCATAATGGATGGTAAGAAACTAAATCCGATCCACACCTGTGAAAAATCAAATCATCTAACTCTAGATCAAAATAAGAATAATGAGCATATCTCACCATATAATGCCGGTAGGAACCCCCAAACTCCGTTATTGGCTCACCATCACTGAACTGGAAATCAACAGATAGCTCCAATCTCTGATTCCAAGTGGCTGTAGGCTAGATAGGACCCTATGCAATCCGCTCAACAAACCCCACCTCAACATCCCTATAAGGTAGCATAGTAGAAAGGGTCACTAAAATCTCTCCACCCACTCTGCTAATAACACTAGTACCTCGGATGAGAACTCCTTTCGTCACCTTATGCGAGTCCAGATGAACCCCTACACTATCTAGCAAATACTCCATGAATGATTTAGTGCAGTAAAAATTATATGAGGAAGCATCAACATACTCCCCCACACACCACAACTGATCTCTCTGTAAAGGTGGCACAATCAACTGGACCACACTATCATCTGTGTGAGAAGAATCAATCTGGAGAGGTATCCCAAACTCAGCAAGACCAGGTACTCCCAAATCTTGCACATGTGTGTCAGCCCCAACAATATGTCCCTCATCAATAACTGTAGGAACGTACTCACCACCAACCACCTCACTATACAACTGAACTGGATCTGGCGCTGGTGAAGACCGCAAATGATCTAACTCCACGATCATCTTCTCTGACTAAAACTGCGACCCCTGTAGATCTCGCTGTAAGTCATCACAAGAAGAACCTGTTGTAACTCCTTTCTATCTCCTTATGTTTTGAAGATGTTGTCTCACATTGACAACCACTAATCTAGCCTCCTTGGCCTTTTGTGACCACATATCACATAAATTTTGGGTCCTTTCCATATCCGTCCAAGTTTGATGTTCTTGATGTGAAGATGAAGGAGCAATATGATCATGCAAAGAATCCATACTCTTATTATCCATATCATTAGCATGCTTTATGCTGGTCTCCAATGTAGAAGTCTCAAGTGGAACTTCTTGCAAAGCTGATATAGACAACTCATTCCCCATGGCTGCCCTCATATTCTCTTGAGTCAAATCAACATGTCTAACAACTGGTGTAGGGCTGCCCTCAACCCCTATAGAGACCTCTTATTTCTCCTTCATTATGTTTTGTGATGTGGACCTTTTATGAATGGATGTCATATACCGTACTAATTTGTCTTCAAATGTAGGATCTGAAAGAATTTCATTCATCCTCCTCTGGGTTTTAACCAACTGGTTCAAACTTTGCTTCAGCTTCTCCATATCCTTGTCCCACTATTTCTGAGTACTTGAAGACATCATGGATACTTCACTGATTCAACCTACCCAAACTACCCAATAGGATGGCAAGACATTAGCTCTGATGTGCCCAATAGGATGGCAGGAATTTAGCTCTGATACCACTGTAATATCCCTTTGGATACCAAAACAAAAGCTCTAAATTGCTTATCTGTATTTTTGCAAAATATCCTCAAATAGATAAATAAATCACAGTATAATCTCTTATTTATTTGCTCATATGCTTACAATGGAGGACCTCTGTCAGGTATACAATGAATATTGAAAATATGGCCTTAATAGCCTAAATATTTTGCAAGAACTGGGAAATAAATATGGAACTGGTTCGTCTCGACCTGCTGTGTAAAAAACACAGTCACTGACGTTGGTTATACTACCGTCGTCAGTCGACCTGGAGTCGTTAATCTACTGACATCGGTGATATGTCGATCGATGTCGGTCTTTGTAGATCTTTGATCACCGATGTCAGTGCCTAAACTTTTTGTTGATGCGTACAGATTTTCATGAATCTGTACGGACTTCGTACAGTCGCCGATATAGCACAACCTATATGCTTGATCCTGATCTGTAGAATTATGGGCTAATACAAAAGATCTATATCTGGATAATTCTTGAATCAAAACCCAAAATAATGAAATACCTGTAAACCCTTGTGATAGCTTTTGTGTGAAGTTATCTCTCAAACTTGTAAACACCTGTGATAACTTCTGTATGAAGTTATCTCTCAATTTGGCAATAGATCGGCTGATCTTTCACAACCTCTGAATCGCACACAATGAAGAGTTGACGTTCTTCAATGCAAATGGAATCTTGGAACCCTTGGCTCAATCTTCATAGAAGAATTTCTTAACAAGAATCAATATCAATAATAATCATTGTATCTTCCAAACTCTCTCCCATGAGAAACCCTTATACCCTCCAAAGGTGTGCTTGCTAAAATTAGATCTCCTCAAATTAGAACTTGGGTTCCTTAAATTAGAACTTGGGCTTCTTAAATTAGAATTAGGGTCTTAAAATTAGACCAATTAATTAATATTTAATTAAATTAATCAAATATTAATAGGGTTCTAAAATTAGACCAAATAATTAATATTTGATTAAATCAATCAAATATTAATATCTCCCTCAATACATGTCGGATCCTCGAACCGTCTGAAGCTGGTGAATCAGGGACTGATTCTGCACATGACCATACCAAAATAAAGGTGCTCTACTACATGTCAAATATCCCTAAATAATAGGATCTCAGGCTAAATGTGTCTGAAAGAGCCTGAATGAAAGCCAACTGTAGGAATTCTGCTAATTGAAGCCAAGCCAATCTCCATCATGACCCTCTATCCATCTTATCAGCCTACGAAGGTCGCATAATAGGCTAATCATCAAGTCTGTCAATGTCCATGAAAAAGGGGACATGACAAAAGAAAGGCATAAAAGATGTTAAGTACATAAATCACCTTTAGAGTTACATGTTGGAGGACCAACTTAAGGGATTTGTATGGGGTGCGATAGACCATGACAAGATACAAAAGGGTATATAAATCGACCAAGATAGGAAAGTTCACTTGGAATGGAATCATAATAGGAAGAGGCAATGGGACTGTGGAAGTTGAATCATGTGTATGTGAGACACTGTGCCTAGGTTTCCATAAGTAAGGTGAAGGTCCAACAAAATAAATAATAGTGTAGGAGAAACATTGTCATGATAAGCTGACATCCACCCAAATTAAGGTGGGAAGTGACCATTTGAACTAAATGTCACTTCACAAAAAAATTGTTAGGATAATTAATTGAGGTGATGGTAGAGGCACAAAGATACATATTAAATACATGAATGGTAGTGTATTTTCATGGATTTCTTGAGTTTTGGTGAATCCCAAGAATTCTAGGCATTGTCATGCCATTAAACACCTATAATTAATTTGGTAGTTAAATTAAGTGCATAAAGTGGTAGAGGAATAACTAGTTAGGGTTACAAACTCAAAATTAATTTGAACTTAGAGAAACAAACCAAAGCCAAACTAGTGAACTAGAGCCAAAGCAAGAAGATGCTACTAAAATAAGAAATTGAGAACTTATAAATGCTAAAAGTGCACAAGTGAATAGAGGGAGGATTTACACTTCCTTTGAGATTGGTGTAGAGGAGTGTAAGGCATAGATTGTGTAATAACCAAGCAACAAAATATAAGAGTGATTTCAAGGTCATCATTAAAAATAATTGAAACTTGAGAGCCAAGGTTGTAGTCACAAATAACATGACTATGAGGTGCACCATAAAAAATTATAGGCTTTGATAACATGAATAAAATGCTCTTTAATACCATTTGATTTAGGATGGGGAAGAAATGCATGATTTATGGCCTACAATAGTTATATAAGGATGCCAAGAGGGTGTGAGTGATAGAATAAGATGCCCTGGTGAAAAATAAGGTATATCTAGTGGAAGGAGTTAGTGTCACTAAGGTTGATCCAAAGGCACTTACAAAAATGTCATACTAGGAGATGTAGTTCCCAAAGGAAGTCTTGGTAGGAGAGAGCTGAGCATCCTTTGTGCACTCCTACTAGATCAAGGAATTTAACCACCACCCTTTGATAAATGTGCAATATCTATCACATGACTTGATGGTAGACATGGGGGCCAAAATAGAATTAGGTACAATGTTATTCGATGTCTCCATCTAAGGCAAACTTGTAGCCATCAACACAACTTAACTCTATGAGTTAATATGTTTTAAAAAGTTAGAGGAACTCATATATTTCCTCCTTTTGTGCATCTATGGAGATTTCATCTATTTCCTTAAGAGGTGCATGTAGATATCAACATTCATAATAGGTAATATTACTAGGCTCCCAAACTCTAGCATATACATCCACCAAATGATGGCTAATAATGTTGAAGTTGAGAGGGTGGGAAAACTCCTAGGGTACTATAAAGGGGGTTTCATGTTCCTAATCAAAGACATCAAGGACCTTGGAATGAGTGAAGTTGCATGCATTGTGATTTCAAAACTTGACCCTAGCAATCAATGGGCAAATGTCACCAAGGCCTACCTTTGCATCACCTATCACATGGTACAAGGGGTTAAATTTAACATTGTTAAATTCATAGTAAAATAAATGGTGAATAAGGCACTAAAATGTCATACAATATGGGAGACCTTCCAATGGGGATTGATTGTGATCTTAATTATCATGGAGGAGAATGGAGTGCCTGATGGTGATGAGGACAACTTGTGGGTCTTCCTTATGCATAAGTATTCCCTAGTGCTAAAATATCAAAACTTCACCTATCCCTAGCCTTCTTCTAGAAATACAAGACTCACATGATGGGGTGGTGCACCAAGTACATCAAGGCATTTAAAGAGGAATGGCACATCCCTAAGGATCTCCCTTAGAATCTATTTAGGATGATAACCTTTACCATAATGAAACACTTTTATGTATGTGCTTGGCACTCATAAATGGCAACAAATCCAACTGGCTAAATATCCCCTACACCTTCTCAACTAAATAATTTAAGGATGCATTTTTAATAATCCTCAACACACAACAGTTAGACATCTCAATCAAGACCATGGATTTGAAATAGAGTTGATTACAACACCAATACATGTACCCAAGAGAGAAGGTGACCAACGATGAGGAGGATGACTCAGATTATACTAACATACATCCCCTCTAAAAGGAAGTCATATACATGCACATCCACATGATCTACTATGATATGAAGCCAAGGAAGAAGAAAACATGCTTTGAGAAGGATGAAAACCTCCCCCTCCAAATCAATGTTGAGGGGAAGTTGTTGTTGGTAGCATTAAAGAAGTCTCCCTAAAAGAAGAAGGGTGAGACACTTGAGGAGATGTATGAGTGCATCAAATTGAAGATTTCATCTAGTGATGAAGCCAATCCTTCTTAATCAAATAAAAATTGTGTGGCCTTCATACCAGGGATTAATTCACCCAAGCTAAAGGAGAAGAAAAATAAGAAGTCCAAGGGGATAATAGAAATGCCCATGATAACCTTGGTAGAGATAGAGGTGCAAGAGGTGTATGAGGAAGCAAAATCATATCATGCACATGAATAAATAAAAGAGAAAGAAGAGGAAGAAGATGAAGGGAAAAAAGTATACATCATCTAAAAAGAATAAATATGAGATGAGCCCAACACTGTAGAAGTTCATGAGGATCTCTAAGGTGGAACTATTACCACACTTGTGGAAGCAAAAAAGAAATCAAGTGCCTCACCCAATAACCTGCTACATGGCCTCCATAAACTAAAGAGGAAAAGAGGTGCTGGAGAAAGGAAATAGGCCTTAGCAAGGACCATATAGAGGTGGTGCTAGATCTAGATCAAAAAAGAGAGGCCATGAGGGAAGCTAGAATGACCCAAGTAGAGATTGATAAGGTTGAGGCTGAAGAAATAAAGGTCAAGGAGGAAAATATATCCATAATAATAAAGAAGAGGAAGGTAGAGATAACTAAGGCCTAAGAGGAAAGGGATAAGAGAGATAAGGAAGAAAAGAGGGTCATCACAAGTGTATAACCCATGAGGGAAAAAGTAAGGTACCTAGTGCCCCCATCAACATAGATAAAGAAGCCACACCACAAGCACACCCAAATAGCGAAGGTGTACTTGGAGACAAGGAAGGTGATACTAGTGCCTTAAAAGAGAAAACAAAGAGCACAAAGGAAACCTAGTAGACATAGGAGGCTAAAGTTGGCATTGATGAAAAAGAAGAAGTGGATGAAGGGAAAGAAAAAACCCTACAAGAGCAAAGAGGAGAGACTTCAAAGGAGGGCACTAAAGAAAGCACTGGTTTTGAAGAGGAAAAATAGATGAAGTTCGCCATCATTGAAGAAGAGGGTGACAAGCCAAGCCTAAAAGGGTGAAAAATAGGTGGACCAATGAGGGATACTACATGTTAAAATATATGCCTCCTAAAATGGCCATAACAAGGATGAGCCATCAACTATCTTTTTCTTTTGATAGTTATATGGATGAGCCTTAATCCAAGGTACTACTGAAGGCCTTACTAGGTATAGATCAATCAAAATAAGGGCATGATTCTATTCTATTAAACTCTTGTGTACTAAACCTAGTCAAGTCAACCAACTCACTCATCTAGATGGACTCTAAAGTAGCATAGAAGAATATCGTCAATGATTTTCAAGCTTCAAAGTGTAAAATGATTGTGCTCAACATAGAAGAATAGGTAATGTTTCTACTCATTTTTGTGCTTTTTACATTCAGATAAAGGAAGAAACTAAAGTTAAATGGTCAAGGGATAGATGATACCTAGATGAAGTTGTGCACTGTATCTAGACAATTGAAGGAGCTCCTCTTTGGCTATGGAGGACGACACCTATAGATAAGAAAGACTTAAACAAAGAAAATGTTAGATAGATATATGGAGGACTGCCAAACAAAGCTCAGTCCCAGAAGTGCAAAGACTTCCTTGAGGGATGATAGTCCACTTTCTGATAAAAAGAGTGTTGGATAAAGAAATATAATGAAAGACTAAGAAAGAGAAAGTAGACAACGCATACCTATTCTCTTGCAGTCAGTCTGTCACAATCACCAATGTCGGTAGTCCTGCCAGTGTCAATTAGTCAAAGGTGCTAACATCGATTGTATTGCCAATGTTGTTCAGGGTTGTGGTCAACGTCGATCGGGGCAATGGACCTTGGATGGGTTTTGGACAAGCTTGTGGTTGACAGAAGAGTCTATGAAGGCTTATAGGGTTGTGCAGGGTTGCAGGACAGTGAGTAAGATTTGAGAAGGGACAAGGGTAGAAGGTTGTTGTAAGAAGAGGGTCAGGATAAGAAGAAGGCTTTTCAGCCTCTCCAGGAAGAAAGCCAGCTTTGGTCTCAACAGTTTTTAGAAATAGCTAATTGACTAATTATCAATCCATTCTAAAAATCTTGAAATATAAACCCAAAGAATACTTAGCTCTTGGTGGAGAACCAGAAGTGTAGAAGACTTGTTCCCATTATGGCTGATGTAGGAGACCTCATGCAATGTTTCAACCTGGTGTGGAGTGAATTCTGTAGAGTTTCTTAGCCTGGAGAGTGATGATAGAATGTTGATGCCTCATCCTAAAGCCTGCCTTTGATATGAAAGGAGTCAAGGAGTAAGAGAATTCAGATCTCGAGAGCAAGAGAATTCACATTCAGGCTAGAGAATTTGCACTCAGACCTTCCACCTGAGGTTAGAATTTAGTTTTAAGTGACCGATGTCAGCGATCTTGTCGGCGTTGGCCAATGGTTAACCGACATCGAAAGCTAGAGAATGGGTAAAAAGGCTATTTTTAGCCTTTTGCCCATTCCTCCATCTGCCAAGTTTAGTTGCCATTATCGAACGGTCAAAAGGTGGGTTTAATAGGCATGAGAATTAGTGGGGGAGTTAAAATAGGTCTTAGGTAATTATGATTAGTCATAGGGTGATAAATGGTCTAAGAGCTAGGAATCCAAGGTGAGGTGTCTAAAGAGGATGATTAATTTAAAATAAGTATTTTAAATTAATAAAGTATAGGTTAGGCATGTTAAAGTTAGAAAGGGACCAAGGGGGGATTGACACTATTTTGGTGTCTACATTTGCCCCTTTTTATCTTGTTAGTTGTTTTAACAAACTGCAAGACAAAAATAGGAGTAAGCTACCCTAGGTATGGGATGAGGTGTAGGTTACCCTGGGTAAGGGATGAGGTATTCCCCCTCAAAGCGAGAGTCGAGGGAAGGTAACCTGATAGCGGGTGCTAATTTGATAGGCGGTAGATGGGTATGGTGAAGTTAGAGTGTGAATGGTGCAATAGTTGGGATTGCACGTATACCACTTCACGTGATAGATAGGTCAAATTGTCGCAGTCAAAGGTTGAGGAGTTCTAAAATCAAAATAACTGGTCCCTAGCATTTAGTCATGGTTGATTGGGTTAAACGATTAAAGCTGTAGCTCCAATGGTCATTGTGTTCCAAGTATCTTGAGCTCAGGAAGTGCTCCTGGAAAACATGAAAATGTCACAAATATTGAGGATCAATTGGAGCGTGATCTGATAATATGTGTGAGGGTCACAATATGGGTTACATACAATTTGCTAACTATTCGTGAGGTAGCATATAATCAATCAAAACAACCAAGGCAAAGTTGTCTTGAAAGTGGTCATGGTCTGAAGAGATAGTCACGATCTCTAAGGTCATTGGTCGAGTCGGGTTGAGTCATGGTATGATCTCAAGTGGCGGGTGTTGTGGTCAGGGAGATGTATGTGATCTCCAATGTGTTCCATGAGAAGTTTAGGTAACTCATTCAATGTCAGGGCTGATTGTTTGGTCATGATTTTGGTTTGGTATAGATAGTTGGTCCATTAGATGGACGGACGAAGGAATGGCCGACCTAACCTCAGAAGACCCCATGTCAACTGAGTGCTGCCTACATAGCCCCTGTTTGAAGGACCTCAGGCCAATGTAGTTCTCCCAAAAGGGGAGAAGAGAGTTGATTATGGATTGGGTTTGACTAGGTTAAGTCATGGTTAAAGGTTATATGGTTGGTCCATCAGGTAGACGAATGAACGAATGGCCGAGCTAACCCCAGAAGACTCTATGTCAACTAAGTGTTGCCTACATAGCCCCTGTTTGAAGGGCCTCAAGCCAATTTAGTTCTCCCCAAAAGGGAGGAAGGGTCAAAGAGGTTGATAGTTGGTTTGGTCATGTTAATGGTTTAGCACTTCCCATATGTCTGATGGTACATGCTTGAAATGATGAGTGTATGACGATGTTACAGTCTTTTCCATTTTATGTGATGATGTATTTTGTAACATAGTTTATGTGGTTTTTCATCCCTAAAAATTTTCCATATTGGTGATGGATGTATGCTAAAAATGAAATGAGTTTATTTATGCTTCAGCACTATTTGTATTGGTGATGATATATGCTTGACATAAATTGTGTTTGGTTGATAGTTCCTATGTGTATTGTTGTTCATAGAAACTAGTGTGAATGGGCTATGTCATGTTAGTGGTTTGAAAATGTTTGGTTTGGTTTGGTTTGGGTTGGTTTGGTTAGAAAATGATTTAGTTGAGTTTGGATTAGTTGTATGTGACCAAAGTGTGTAAGAAGTGAAAGGTGCGTTGCTCTTTCATTGATAAGGACCATAATGATAGCATAGGGAGGGTTATTGCAAACAAAAATCCCATTCATGCATTACGTCATTGACCATTGTTTGTGTTAGAGAAGTATTCAAATCACTTGATGTTAAGTGAGCTCAAAATCCCTTGGGTATGTTGGGGTAATAGGTTTGATTATGTGAGATGTAAGGATAGTGAAACCTTTTTTAGCAAGGATAACTTTGCCCCTTTTATAGGTGACCCTAAGAACGACTATAGGCAAGTCCATGACTTTATAGTTTGTCAGTCCCTTTTTTTTTAAGGTAGACTGATCAATGCGAGAAGTCCACTTGGGGATGTTGTTTTGTTTTGTGGTCATATGTGAAGCTTGACCGATGCGGGAAGCTTTTGAGAGAGTGTTATTTGTAACAATATTTGGGCATAGCCATCCTTCGAGGGATTGGTCTATATTTTGCTTTGTATGGTTGAATGTCTTTGAATAGCTGTCCTTTAAGGGAGCAGTCTATGAATTACAACAATTATGCAGCTATCCTTCGAGGGAGCAGCCTACATTTATAGTTTTATGACCTTTGAATAGGCATCCCAGTTTTTATATTTTTTTGATTTTTGACTAAACTTTTGGTCATGGACTTGACTATAGAGGTTGAGGGGTTTCCCTTTTATTAGGACAAGCTATTCATGCTTGGAAAAAAGGGTTGACTAATGTTTGTAGGGAGAAGGGTTGAAAGGAGTAAGAATGAGGATGACAGGGGTTGCTCAAGAGATGAGCGTAAGTTAAATATCAAGTGAATGAGTACTTGATTAATAGTAGAATAGTCACAGATGCAAGGCATTAAGGGGCTCAAGTTTTGGCTGGCCTTCAAGAGAAGACAGACAATAAGTCCTTGATCCATACTTGTGTGTTATGATATAAGGTCTAAGCCAATTAGGAGCAAACTTGCCTTGTTTACTTCTTTCCATATTGGTCATGTGTTAAAGATGATTAAGAAGTTGGTTGATGTTTGGTTGATGCTTGGTTGATTGATGTTTGCTCGATGCTTGGTTGGTTGATATTTGGTCGATGCTTGGTTGGTTGGTGTTTGGTCAATGCTTGGTTGGTTGATATTTGGTCGATGCTTGGTTGGTTGATTTTTGGTCAATGCTTGGTTGGTTGATATTTGGTCGATGCTTAGTTGGTTGATGTTTGGTCGATGCTTGGTTGGTTGATATTTGGTTGGTTGATGTTTGGTCAATGCTTGGTTGAGGTTGTGATCGTCAGTATAAAGTTGAATTCCCCCAGTTATTTTGGTGACAGGGACAATGTTTGATACCCATTACGGATAATCAGTGGGTTGGATAAATGAGATGGAGAGAAGATGATGCAGCTCCTCTTTGTCAAGGAGTGTGGTGCGAGGATGAATCTTGTGAAGCTTTTGCTTGATAGGCTTAGTTTAAGAGGGTGATATCCTGATCTTCCAGGTTGGAGTTTGGAATCTCAAGATTAGGGACGGTGATGGAGGCAATGGTTGGTAATGTTTTGATTAAAGAAGCTAGTGGTTGGGGGTCTTTGGGTTGGACCTTCACTACCTATAATGCTTTAATCAAGGTTTGGTGATGTTGTGGAGAGCTTTGAATGAGGTCATACAAAGACATGCACAGGGGTTTGGTGAAGTTGTTTCACCATGGAGTTACAAATTGGCTTGGAAGATGTTGATTGGGATGTGCCCAAGATTGAAATCTTGGGTTTTGGTGGTTGAGGAGGCTTGATGAGTGGATACGTCCAAGGGATAGAAACCTTCCCTTTTCCTTTATCCTTCATGGTTTGTGATCTAGTGGCCACATTGATGGTGTTGATTTTGAACAAAGGGGTTGAAGGTGATTGAGGAACCACAGTTTGATGATGGGCTTCCGATTTAGGTGAGGATGTTTGAGAGACATGAGATGGTGTTGGAGATTTGTTGACAATATCCTCGACAAGAAGGGTGTCTTTTTCCAAGTAATGGTGAATGACAACCTTGAGGGCACAACAATTTTTAGTGTCATGCCCAGGTGAGCGATGATATAGGCAGATTTTAGTGTCATCAAACCAAGATGGTTTTGGTCTGAGAGGTTGAAATGGTTTAATAGGTGGGAGAGTGATGCTAGAAGTTTGCAAAAGTTGGCGTAGTATCAAAGCATATGAACCCACTAATGGGTCCGTGCTTGTTGATGCACCAGGTATTGATGACTTTTGTTTTGGAGTTGTTGAGAGAGATTTTTGTACCACCTTTTGGGTTGGTGGTGTGGCCACTCATGTAGACGACACTTTCTTTGTGAGGGGTGCCAAATTTTTTAGAGGAGATATGTTTTTGGTAGGTAAAAGTAGTAGGGGAGGCAATTTGTTTTTGTTTGGTGTTGGAGTAGGAAGGATTCCTATTAAGGTAGAAGGGTGTGGGCCCAAAATAGAAGGCAATGGTGATGGTGGGGGAGGAGTTCTCCAACGTGGTTTAATAGCCTTCTTTAATATGGTGTGAGGACCACTAGTATGGGAGGCAAGGTTCAAGTTGACCTTCACTTGTGGGTGAGTGAGGTTAGGTACGAAGCAAACACCAAGAGATTTAACCTATTTTAGTGTGGTGGTTGCTTGTGAGGGTTTAGGTTCAGAAGTGGATGGTTGAGCTTCTGAGTTATTAGAAGTAGAAGCCTGATCTTTGTTAGCAACTTTAGGATGATTTGCCGCAAAAGGGTTAACAGTACGAGATGAAGTAAGATGTGTAAGATGAGGAGCTTTAAGTCACTCCCATAATGCCTCATGCTCAAAGTTCCTCGAATGGAGGAATCCTAAGTTCTCAACCAATCAAGAGAATGGTTTTGAAGATGTTGGATGAGGCTTTGGTTTCTTAGAAGAGGTGGGTGGTTGTGAGATTGAAAATGTGTTAGATGCGGCGATCTTGGGCCACAGGTGGGAAAGGGCCATTATTGGATCCTCTTCGGTTGAAGTAGGTAAAGAGACAAGTTCTTCTCTCAATGGAGAAGGAATTGGAGAATGTGACTTCTCAAGAGGATAGAGGGTAGGGATGATTGTACCTTCTACTTGTGTTTGAGGAGTAGGAAAGATATGGTCCTCCATTGGTAGTAGGAAGGATGAAGGTGGGGCTAGTGGCGTTGGTATGGTTAAAGCGTCCTTCAATATAAGAGGGGTAGATGGAAGACTATTAGGAGAAGAAGGCTCTTCTTCCTATGGTGGAGGGATAGGTTGACTAACCTCTTCAGTTTGTGGAAGAGGTTGGTTAGGGATAAAAGGTGAAACCATATCGACCGTGCGTATATTACACTCTTGGGGGTCTTCAGTTGTGGTCTGAATGTTATTTTGACTAGGGGGATGGTTAGGGAAAGGTTGTCTAAAGATGTCTATATTTTGGTTAGGTGGCGCATTTGGGTTATCCAAGACAAGATCACCTTTATCTAACATGTCCTGAATGACATTCTTGAGGGTTTTACAATTGTTTGTGTCATGGCCTTTGACATGGTGATAATTACAGAAGTCATTCTCCCTATACCATGCAGGGATGGCATGTGAGGGATCAAATTGAGGTGGTGGTTGAATTTGGGGGAGGTTGAGGACTCCCTGTTTGACTAGGTTATCCAACACAGATGCGTATGATTCTCCTAATGGAGTATATTGATGTTGTATGTATCATTGTTGGAATTGTCATGTGATGTATTCTGATGTTAAAGGTTGGGGTTGGTTGGTTGTGGTCGATGATGATGATCTAAGTACCATAGCATTTGCTGCTCCCTTGGATTTGGAATTGGAAGAAGAATATTTGGATGAAGAAGGGTCATTGTATTTTGCGTTACTACACAATTTGACCTTATCTTTTTTGACAGCACAGAGTTTAAGCTTTCTGGCTATGATGAAAGCTTCGTCAAATGTGCAGAATGTTTGAACCTACAAAGTGGATGAGATGTGTTTGGCACATGCTCTTGAAAAGAGCTCAATGAGCTCAGTTTGAGGTAAAGAAAAGGAGAGTTGGTTGATCAATCCTCTCTAATGGGCAACGAAGTCAGCTATTGACTCATCGTCGAATTGTTTAATAGAATATAGGTCTGTGATGGAAACCTTTTTGGTGATGTTAATTGAAAAGTGGTCAAGGAATAATTGGGCTCGTTGAGTGAAAGAAAAGAGAGAATGGCTGGTAATAGAGTTATACCAGTCAAGGGTAGCACCAGAAAGTGACATGGGAAATGTACGTAGTAATAACACATCATCATGTGCCATAAGGTAACAAGTGTGTCTAAACGCTCGTAGATGTTGCTATGGGTCCTCTTTACTCTGAAAGTGAGTAAACTTGAGAAGTTCCCACTGACTAAGATATGGTTGGATTGGGACTGAAGGATGAATAGGTTCATTATAGATTTGTTCATATGAGAGAACATTTCTTGAACCCAAAACGGATGTCTCAAGATTAGACACCTTATCCATCAACATCTTGATTAGATCGGTTGATGGATTTGTAGGTGGGGTACCCCCTAGGTTGTAAGGCATTTGAAAGGTGTTAGGTGGAGCATATGACATAGTTGGTTGCGCTTGTATAGGTGTAGCATATTGGTAACTAGTCATAGGGACTGATGTTGAAGTCAAGGGTGGTTGTGTCATGAAGCTAGAGGGCACAACTTGACTTGATGTTGTCAAAGGTGGTTGGATGGTGGCAACACTAGCTAAAGGATAAGTAGTCACTCTTGTATTTAAGGGTGCAAGAGTAGGTGGGATGGAGACAATTAAGTTCTAGAATGGTGTAAGACTTTGTTGAATAG
This sequence comes from Torreya grandis, assembly GCA_037957365.1. Taxonomy (NCBI): domain Eukaryota; kingdom Viridiplantae; phylum Streptophyta; class Pinopsida; order Cupressales; family Taxaceae; genus Torreya; species Torreya grandis. Next base: position 2,709,008 of record JARHVA010001367.1, read on the forward strand.
TTTGTGGTTAAGGGGGTACAGAAACCCCAATGGAGGTAGGTCCAAAAATAGGAGAGGCCACACTTTGAATATTGGTCATGGTCAGGTTGTTAGTTGAGGCAATGGCCTGGGTGACCATGGGTTGGGTTACAGAGGCTGTTGATATGATTGCCAGTTCAACTAAGGAAGTTGGCATCCCATAAATTGGGTTGCCTAAAGGATCTCATGTTTGACTTCTCACGAGATAGTGCTGAAGAGCCTTGACATTAAGTTCAAGGAACATTTCAAAGTCTTGGTCCCCTTCGGGAACAATAGGGGGTTGAGTTGGGGTTGGTTGGATAGGAGTACATTTAGTTTCTGAATTATACTCCATTTGGGGACTTGATATAGAAGGCGAAGGTGGGAGTGTTGTTGCCTTGCATGGTCAATAAGAGTTTTGGTTTGATTACATGTCAAAACCATCCAAGGCAAAATAGATTTAGGTTCTAAAAATTATATGTTTTAGCCTCAAAAAACCAAAATTTGTTTTTAACAGCAAAAAGGTCAAGTTTTTAGCTTGTTGTTTGAGATTTTTTTTTTTTGACAATGACCGACGTCAGTAGAAAAACTAATGTCGGTGAAGTAAGTTGCCGATGTCGGTTAGATAACTGATGTCAGTGAAGATCAGTTGCTAATGTCAGTGGAAAAACTGATGTTGGCTACTGTGTATTTCCAAAAACTCAAAAAAATGAAAGTTTTTGGAAGAAAGAAGAAAGTTCTGAGTTGTTTTTGGAGCTCAGAATAATGCATCCTTACCAGCTCAAAAAACTAGATAAAAATAGAAAAATAGATGAATGCAAGCAGCCTCTAAATGTTAAATTCCTAAGAATAAATTTTAGAGTCGTGTTGACTTATGCCTTAGAAGAGTGTGTTTGGGAAGTTGGGCTTTTAGAATGGGTCCTAAAAGAGGCAGTCTAAGGTTGGTTTCGGGTTATGTTTGGTGCTCAAAAGTCTGTGTTAGGTTCCATATGTGGCTTGGTGCTAGGGGCTTGCTCCCCTCACTTCATGAGCCCAGAGTCAAGTTGGGTCGCTTAGCCAATATATACTTCCCCTAGAGTTTATACTCTGCCAAAGAATAGAGTGGGTTCTCCCCTTGGTAGTGAAGTCCAAGTAGGATTACCAAGAAGGGTAAGGTATCCACTAGGTGATGAAATCCTAGTCGGACCTTGTCTCAAGTATGTTTAGATGTTTAGTTTGATGTGCTTGTGGTCTGGATGTGTAACATATGTGCACTATGATTTATTCATAATGCACTTTTAATTACTAGATGAGCTAAAAATGCATTCAAGCAGGAATGAGATGCAATATATTTTTAACCCAAATTGAAATATTTTGTTCAGATGCAAACAAGTGGGGAAAAGGTTAAGAGTATGAATTTCACTACTCTAAGATGCAGAAAAGAAGTGACAAGAAGAAAAAGTTCTTTTTAACTTGTGCTAATGGTGTCTTTTTGAAAGAGAAAGAAAGAAGAAGGATGCAAGAAGATAAATTTTCCTAATGCACCTATATGAAAGTTTGTTTTAGAAGAAATGAACCCAAGGAAAACTCTAGGGTCCCATCAGGCATGCCCTCATTTTTGTGCTTTTTACATTCAGATAAAGGAAGAAACTAAAGTAAAATGGTCAAGGGTTAGATGATACCCAGATGAAGTTGTGCACCATATCTAGATGATTGAAGGAGCTCCTCTTTGGCTATGGAGGATGACACCTATAGATAAGAAAGACTTAAATAAAGAAAATGTTAGATAGATATATGGTGGACTGCCAAGCAAAGCTTGGTCCCAAAAGTGCAAAGACTTCCTTGAGGGATGATAGTCCACTTTCTGATAAAAAAGTGTCAGATAAATAAATATAATGAAAGACTAAGAAAGAGAAAGTAGACAACACATACCTGTTCTCTTGCAGTTGGTCTGTCATAGTCACTGACGTCGATAGTCCTGCCGGCGTCGGTTGGTCAAAGGTGCCAACGTCGGTTGTATTGCCAATGTCAGCCAAGGTTGTGGTCGATGTTGGTTAGGGAAATGGACCTTGGATGGGTTTTGGACAAGTTTGTGGTCGACAGAAGAGTGTGTGAAGGCTTACAGGGTTGTGCAGGGTTGCAGGACAGTGAGTAAGATTTGAGAAGGGACAAGGGCAGAAGGTTGTTGTAAGAAGAGGGTCAGGATAAAAAGAAGGCTTTTCAGCCTCTCCAAGAAGAAAGCCGGCTTTGGTCTCAACAGTACTTAGAAATAGCAAATTGACTGATTACCAATCCATTCTAAAAATACTAAAATATAAACCAGAAGAATACTTAGCTCTTGGTGGAGAACCAGAAGTGTAGAAGACTTGTTCCTGTTATGGCTGATGTAGGAGACCTCATGCAACATTTCAACCTGGTGTGGAGTGAATTTTGTAGAGTTTCTTAGCCTAGAGATTGATGATAGAATGTTTATGCCTCATCCTAAAGCCTACCTTTGATATGCAAGGAGTCGAGGAGTAAGAGAATTCAGATCCCAGGAGCAAGAGAATTCGCATTCGGGCCAAAGAATTCACACTCGGGCCTTCCAGCTGAGGTTAGAATTTAGTTTTAAGTGACCGATGTCGGTGATCTTTTTAGCGTCGGTCGATGGTTAACCGACATCGACGGCTAGAGAATGGGAAAAAAGGCTATTTTTAGCCTTTTGCCTGTTCTTCCATCTGCCAGGTTCAGTTGCCATTGGTGAATGGTCGAAAGGCGAGTTTAATAGGCGCGAGAATTAGTGGGGGAGTTAAAATAGGTCTTAGGTAATTATGATTAGTCATAGGGTGATAAATGGTCTAAGAGCTCAGAATCCAAGGTGAGGTGTCTAGGGGGGATGATTAATTTAAAATAAGTATTTTAAATTAATAAAGTATAGGTTAGGCATGTTAAAGTTAAAAAGGGACCAAGGGGGGGTTGACACTATTTTGGTGTCTACAAGTAAAGGCCATGAAAATAAAATTGTAATAATTGGTGGAGCATGTTGATGAGGCTAATCCATCCCTCTTATATGGCATTGATACTTCAATTTTTTTGGAGGTTCATAAAGTATGTTCAGTAGTGGAGCAGATGCTCCCAAAGTTGAAGGCAGGGCTAGATCTAGAAGAGGAGGACCCTTGTACCATGATCAAACAAGAGCTATCTATGAATATCAAAGTGGTGGACTAACTCTTTGTATAGCTTCAAAAGGTCATAGATGTAATCAATTCCATCTTTTAAAACTTCTCTAACTAGACATCAGTCATAGATGCATGCATCAAAAAGGGAAAGGGGGAGAAAGATGAACTAATGATGAAGGTATACACTACTATTAGGGCTGACTACACACAAATTATGGCATATTTAAATACTTTGAGTGCATAAAAAAAGACTTAGGAGCATGACCTAGAAGAACTCTTCTGTGATTTACAAACAAATTCCTATGATCAAGGAGTAATCTCAAATGGAGGGATAACAAAGGAAAAATAAAAGCTAAAGGCCTTTAGGAAGGAGTTAGATAAATGGAAATGATCACACTCCACATTGACTCTACAGAGATTGATAACACTATTAAATAACTCAATTTCACCATCAAGGGATTTAAGGACTTTAGTATAGACTTCAAGGAGAATGTGTTAGAGTTCTGTGTGCCTAAGGTATTAAAATACTAGTTCGAGGGTGGACTAGAATTTTTTTATGGAGTAATATTGGGCCCCAAATCCATCTAAGTATAGGATCTTCACCAAATCAATAGACACTTGGGTGTGAACCAATCACTTTGTATGACTATTTTTTTGTCATCTTGTGGTGCCAGATGGTAGATGGCTAACCAACTCCCTATTAACTCAAGCATCATCAAGAAGTAGGCACATGGGATAATTATGGCTTAATGAAAGTAGGGAAGTGGATCTAATGGAATTATTACATCTAGGGCTATCTTAGCAACCAATGTGCTCCATTCATCATGACACTAAGATGCTCCTAAGTACTATAAAATCAAGTTTAATCTAGTTAGCAAGAAGAGGCAAGTTGGAGTAGCAAAGCTCTATAAGCTTGTTTCATAATGTTATAGTCACCATTTAGATATAGTTTTAGCATGGATGCATTTGAGGCTCCTAAGTGTAGTGCCTAAGCTCACTTGTGATCCTCTAGGCCTATAACAACTTTAAGATGAGTATTTGCTTAGATTCTATTGATATATACTTTGAATTTGAAATCTGGTTAATGATGAATGGTGTTGCATCTAATGAGTGGTATTCTAGTTTACATGGTTATAGTTATAGGCTTAGAATGAGAATGGTTTTTGCAATGTTTGAAATAGTTGTAATGTTTAAATTCAAATTATGAATATTGAGTTTCAACAAGCTTTCAACCTAGCCTATTTATGGTATTTTTCTAGTTTATAATGACATCAACATTCTATATATAAAATTCTCTAAGTATAGGTAAGACCCCTACCTCATGATGATACCTATGCCAAAGCACCAGTCTAAGCATAAGTCCTTCATCTAAGTAACCCATTGAACCCTATAAGCACCTAAATGACATTAAGCCAAATAAACCAAAGGATTATTCCCATGAAGATCTAAAACCACATCATATAGGCTTGTGCCTAATAGATAGTCAGATCCTCTCTAGAATGGCTTTCACCCATAAACTTACCATCATCATTACAACAATCAAAGTCCCTAGAAGATAGAGTTGTGCCATGGAATAACTAGCCCAAACTGGGCCCTGTTATTTTCTCTATTAGACTTCAAGTGAGTGTATAATTGTTTCACCTTATGTGAAGTGATGCCAACGTAGTTGAGTGACAAATATTGAGTACCATAGGATTAGTCAAGGCTTGTGCTAAGTTGTAATAAGTCTAGATCTAACTTGAAAAGCCAAATAAGTGCCTAATAACGCTGATGATTTAAGGCCCCCTTACTTTTCTACAACACCCCATTAGATATTATTTAAATTGGCCATCTTCTATCAGTTTGTATAATATTTTTTTTGAAACATAGATAAACAAAGGGTTAGGAATCACCATTAGCTAGGCATATGTATAATAAAAATTATTTTAGTCAATAATCCTTGCCATTTTGTGTCCATTTCTATTTTTATTATCTCCCACCCAAGTTTTAAAATGTAATAATGTAGTTAATATTTGAAAATGAACAATATTTATAAAATTTACTTGACTATGTCAAATTAAATCCCAAAGGTCTAGTAAACTCATTTAGTTCAAGCAAAACCTAAGTTAATCATAACACATACCTCAATCTTAGAAGCTTAAGGACTATCATAATAAATCTTTATGAAAACCAATTGTTCATCCTTGTAAATCATCCCCTTATTTCTGGAAAATATTTTTTAACTTCAACATAGGAAATCAGTTGGTCTATTCTACAATTTTAGATAACTAATCTAGAAAGCACAACAACTAGTTTATTAAAAGAAAAAATAGAAAGTAGGAAAAATTTAAACTAAAAAAGAAAAAAATCTAATATAGGAAAGTAGAAAATATGATCTACTATATACATCCATCTCCACTTATAGTTACTCAAAAGCATGTCCAGTTGGATCATCCATGAGATAATGTTTTAGAAATTATCCATTGATATTAAAATTAAGGTCATTACCTTAGAGGTCCTTCAAGTAAAAGGCATTATTACCAAGGATTTTTGATATCTGATATGGCTCAATTCATAAAGGAGTGAACTTACCATGTTTAATTTATTCTCATGTGCTTGGTCTTATAGAATCACCAGGTCTAAAATCTTGAAGGCCTTGATCTTAGACCTTTTGTCAAATAATATTTTGACAATATATTGATGTTTGTTGAAGTTGTGTAGTGTTTCAGTTCTTTCATCTTCCATTTTGACTATATCAAGTAGTCTAGACTATTTTTTTCATCTTATCCCATGTAATCTTACATAAATTAATACATTAGAATTTGTAATCATCTAAAATTGGTAATTGGGTGTTAAGAGTGTTGCTTGAGTTACCATATTCATAGCTTAGTTATATACATATCCTAGAGCCTTAGACACACTTTATCAGTCATTGAGTAGACCAAAGTCACATACAATCAGTCAAAACACAATCCCAAAATTATCTTATCAAATTGAAACTAAACTTATTCAATAGTCTATCAAGAGGACATTAGTGCCACATTTGGGACACTACAACGACATGGTGCTAGTTTCCCCATCTAGGTGCTACTATCCTTATCCATAACTCTTCTTAATATACACTTTTTCAAATGTTATCCCCTTCTAAAGTTGGCATAATCATATTTTATTATCCACATAAGATATAAAAATCTATAAATACAAGTATAATTGACCTCTATTCACTAGATGGAAAATAGATGCAAAAACACATTCAAACCAAAGACAAGTTGATAAAAATTAAGTATTTGATCTCTATTATGCCATATTTATATAAACTACCATCTAAAAAATCCTTAGTCTTAATTTTCAAATATTTTAAAGCTTAAGCACATTCAATGCATCTAATTCCACTCTTGTTCCAGCATTCACTTGCACTTGCATCAAGAACTAAGTGGGAAAACTACATCGGGTTTGATCCCTCTTCAAAGTATTGGTATGTAGGAAACTCTCTTTATAGTAGGGTGTTGAGGATGGCTGCATATCCTACTAATGAACACATAATTATTATTCATGTTGTACTTTCTAGGATGATTAGGGTTTTCACACTAAATCAAATTTTCCAGGCATAACATAGAGCTTTAGGTTTTGTGTGTGCAAAAATAGGGCCTAAAAACAAGGGCATAGGTGATCCCAAAAAATAAGAATATTCCCATAAAGGGAACATTAATACCAACTAGAAGACACTAAATAAGCATGGTTTTACTATCCATATAGGTCACTACTTTTTAGTGAAAAAATAGACACCATAATCCTATTGATGACACTCAGAACTGTCCAAAACCTAGTTTTTAGAACCCAGATCATCTGTGATAATCATTTTCTAGATAAGTATTTATTTATGCCTATTTGTTGCTATTTTTAAAAATTCAAAAGAAGGTCTATTACTATTAAAAATCAATACTTAATTATTTAAATTTATATAACTAATTTAGACATCTTATCCCTTTAATCTAACATAGATTTTACATAGTTAAACCCAAAAAGATTAAATCATTTGGTGAACTTATCTTACTTTGAGTATTGCTTCAAACCCTAGATTGTATTAATATAATGTTTTGTGAAATGATTTAGTGATGCCTCCTAATTTTTTTATTTTTTTAAAATAAAACCTAGCTAAATTAAATCAATTTCATATTAGTGTTTCCATTTGTTTGACATATAATTTAAATTAGTTCAAAGGAACCCTACATTCAAAAACCTTAACCCTAGGGGTCACATTTTGAATAGTTACTGAATCTCAATTTACATCTTACTACTATGATTATCATGACATAATACATCTTTCACTTCATGGTACAAAGCTTGGTACATTGATTAACATGTTTATTACCAATTATTTTTAGAAAGGTGCACATGTATGTTAATCTTGTCATAGATTCAGTTCGATCTAAGCTTGTTTCACATATTGGTCCTCAATCATGTGAGCACCATTTTTATATGAATCATTTCTATATGGTTCACTTTGATGTACCTATAGTTACTAGTATATGATATAGGGCTTAGAGGACTCCTTTTGTTATGCCTCTACCTAAACCACTTGATTATTTACACTCCCATTCCACTTCTACTAGTCACCCCTAGAAAATAGTAGACCTTGTGGTTCAAGTTGTCACTAGATAGAATAGGGTGCCTCCTCAACCTATATAGGAGTATCATAACCCTACCTTCCCTCCTCATCCATAGAAGATTATAACAACACCCAAAGATCAATAGAGAAAATTTGATATTATAGATCAGTTGAGGAATACACCAATGAAAATATCTATATTGAAATTACTGCAAAAATAAATAATCTTAAAAGATATTATAATTCAAACACTTAATCACACATCTACACCACATGAAATCAAGCCATATTATTTTGTATATATCATGAATACTATCAAATATGTGGAAGATGTGATATATTTTTCCAATGAGGATTTACCTTCATAATCAGTCATTGATAAAAACTTGCCACTTTTTATTCTTGCTCAAATCAATAACACAACTATTAAATGAGTTCTCATTGATAATGGTTTAGGACTCAATATATGTAACCTCAAATTTTTACAAACCTTGGGGTTTGATACAACATTTATTTATAAAACATAAAATAACATTCAAGGGTTTAACGACATTCCTATACAAACATTGGGATCAATCACATTGGATATTACAGTGAGACTAAAGATAGTATTTACACACTTTCAAGTGATTCCGAACCATTTACATTATAATTTTCTACTTGGGAGACCCTAGATACATGTTATGGATGTTATACCTTCCACTCTTCATATATGTGTCAAATTTTTACATGATGGATACCTATACACATATCCAATGGAAAATCATCCATTTAGGCATTGCAGGCTCACTGAGCCTCCTACACCAAATACATCATCAGATGAAACACCTCATGTTATCATGTAACCCCCACCTCACTATATTCCCATTGAGAAGATGTATACATATGAGGTGGGTAAGTCTATTAAGACTATTCATATACTACCTTCATATATTACTACAACACAAACACCTTCACTAATGATAGAGGACCAACCTCTTTGAGCATAGTTACCTTCTATGATGATAGAGGACCAACCTTTCCTAGTATTGTTACCTTCACCAAGCATAAAAGAATAACATATTTAGTACAAACATCTTCATCTAAGATAGATGATGATATTTTCACATCCCAATTACCACTACTTGTCAATTTGAAAGAGGATTACATTCATAATTTTGACACAAAGTAATAGGCTACTACAAAGGATGATCAACTACCTATAGACATTGATGATTATTTATGTGGATTAAGCTTTATGTTAGTGGGCCCAAGAGAATATAGAGATAATTCAAAGGCACTTATTCTTCTCCCTACACTAGTAGCCTCACTTGTTTAGGATTCTATAGCTATAAGATCCCATACTCAGACATAGTCAATAGTAGATCCCCTGATCCATTCAATACATATGGTCACATCCATGGATACCAATTTAGTCATACAAATTTAGGCAGGGTGTTAATGAGATAGACCACACCAAATATTATAGTTATTACTTGATAGAGGATTGATGCTATTATAATAATATAACATAGATAAGATAGTAGATTGTCACCATAAGAAGGGAAATGATTTTACCACTTCCATAGACTCATAGAACATGATATCGACACATGTGTAATACTGCAACATAAAATAAATAAATTTAATGCTAAGGGAACTATATAGATTTTAAAACCTCCACCTTTATAGGCACTACCACCACTAGTGATATGATCTACTACATAAATATAGTTGCATGTGCTCCTATAAAATAAGAACAATTCCATATAGGGGACAATACCTCCACATAGAGGACACTACACAAGCATGGTGTTATTTTATATATGGGGCATTATTGTCTAGTGAATAAATAGACACCATAATCCTATTGACAACACTCAATACTATCTAAAACCCAATTTTTAGAACCCAAATCATCTAAGACAATCATTTTCCAAATAAATATTTATGTATGCCTATTTGTTGTTATTTTTAGAAAGTTAAAATAAGATCAAATGATATAATAAATCAATACTTAATTATTGAAATTTATTTAACTGATTTAGACATCTCATCCCTTTAATCTAACATAGGTTTACATTGTTAAACCCTAAAAAGGTTACATTAGTATTTTAAGAGTAATGGGGAAGACTAGTTTTTGCCCATATACTAACATAAAAGGTGAAGCCTTGATAGCTTGCTTATGTCTAGTTTGGTTTACCACAATGCATACATCAATAAGATATGTCATTCCCTTGGTTTCTTGTGTTGACTTTTTGATGGCATCCATCAAATTCGTATTAGTAGATTCAGCCACTCTATTCCCTTTTTGGTATTAGTTTGTGAATAGCTTGATTGTGAATTAGTTGTTGTAGGCCCAATTAGTAAATTCTATAGACTATAATGCTAGACCATTATTGTAAACCAAATAAATTAGAGTATCAAACCTGGATAGTATATTTTATTCTATAAATTTAATAACATTGTTGTTTTGGAATTTTTAGTAGCCACACATTTTGTCCATATGGTACAATAGTAAGTAATTGTTATGAAAAACTTTTGCCTTTCTAAAGAGTTTGGGTTTTTTACCCCAATAAATTATAGGCCCCGTTTAATAAAGGGATGTCCTTTTATGACTAGTTGCAATGGCATAGTAGCATTCACCTCTTTTTTTCCAAACGCTTGACAGTCATGATAGGTTACGACATGTTTATGTGCATCTTTGAAGATCATTGACCAATAGTATCTCATCCAAAAAAAAAATGAGTTGTATTTCCGAAGGTATGTCCATTTCCTATCTTCTAATGTAGATTATCCAAGATGTCTGAAGCTTCTCCTTTTGAAAAACACCTTAAATAGATTCCCTTGTAGTTATTTATATATATGACTCCCTATTTTATCATATAATGATCTAATTTAAGACTATTGGATCACCTTTATTCTCTTTATCTTAGGGGGGCATGTACATATGAGTAAGTAGTGGATGATTTGAGTGTACCACTCACCAAAAACTAGATAAGTCTCATTATTTTTCTCAATGAAAATGTATGGATAAGTTTCAATCATAAGTTGGATGTTTCCTTAGCTTCTCACCATCTTGGTAGTTGATTTAAATATCAAACACCTGAATTTTGGCCATCCATTTACCTTTTCTTTTACCCAATTTATTGTGGCCAAGTGTGATCTTGATAGCTAGGTATGGGATGATGGTATATGTCTTATTTCTCATAATATAATGTTTAAACTTTTTCATATCTTTGATTAGTGCATATATCTATTTATTTGTCATAGATTATTTCAACTCTACATCCTTTATATTAGTTATCATTAAGGCAATGTGATGTTCATTGTCATATACCTTCTATAAAAGTAAAACATTTATAGTATGTTCTGAAGTGAATGAATAAAGATAGAAATTTTTATTGAAGTCTAGGCTGATCAAAATTGGAGCTTAAGCAATTGTAGCATTCATGTATAGAAAAACTTTCTTAGCGTTAGTTGTCCACTCTATGTTGGCATCTTGCTTCAGCATAGCATTCAATGGTTTGATAATCTCTACAAATCTAGAAATGAATTTTCTTTAAAAAATTATCTAATGAGAAAAGGACTTCAATTTTTTCTTGTTGTTGGGAGGTGTCATCTTGGAAATGACCTAGATTTATTCTAGATCAATGGAGATCCCATCCTTATTGATGACATGGCCTAATAATTTCCCTTTATTGACCTCAAATATGTTCTTCTTTATATTAATGAAGACTCCATATATTCTACATATATAAATACTCTTTGTAGATGATCTTCATGATCAACTATGTCTTTTGAATACACTATCAAGTCATCCATGTAGATAATGATGTATTTACCAACAAGTCCCTGAAATTTGAAGTCCATATATATTTATAATATTTTTCTTACATTTATTAGTCCAAAATGTGTAATTTTATATGAAAAAATTCCCCACTTGGTAGTAAAAGTAGTCTTCATTCTATCTTATGCTTTCACCAGCACTTGGTTATAGTCTGAGAACCCATCCAAAAATGACATCATCTCAAATCCATTGACCATATGAATTACCTCATCTAAGGAGGGTAAAGGATAGTTATCCTTTTTTGATACTGAAATTAGGTTCTTAAAGTCAACACAAGCATGATTTATCCATTCTTCTTCTTTAATTGTACTAGAATGGCGACCCAGGTAGAATACTTAATTGGAAAGACAATTTTAACATCTAGTAGATTTTATACCTCTATTTAGATGAGTGGTTCCATTATTGGGTTAAATGGCATTTGTTTATAACTAATTTTTTTTTTTTAGCTTTAATGGAATGGTATGTGTGATGACTCTAGGGTTGAATATTTTAAAATATTCATATGTTTATAAAATCACCTCTTTATGTTCTATCAATGAAATCTTAAAATTTTGTTTCTCACTTTCAATGCAACTTAGACCAATGTTCACGTATTGAGGATGTTTGTTAGTTCCCATATTTTCCTTGATGAAATCAAACCCTATTGCTTAAGGTTACTTCTAATTTTGAAATTATATATCTACATTGAAAGGACACTCTAGGGAAACCATCCCTAGAGGGATGTTGTTCTCCTTTAGTTATAGTACACCATCCTCTACTAGATATTCAATATGCAATGGATCAACATCGTTCTCATCTATCAAATAAGACTTCAATTTCCTAAAACTACTCATAAATTGGACAATCCATTGATCATCCTCAAATACATAGAAGTTATCCATATTATCTAAGACAAAGGGGCAAGGAACCAGTTTCATAGAGAATTTCTACATTTTGGATTACTATAGTAGTGCCAAATCGGTTGATAAAGCTCCTAATGAATATATTATCTAGTTTTGTTCCCTCAGGATGGCCCTAATATTGAATGCCTCAAAGTATTTGATTAGGTCCCATGTTTAATGCTTGTACTTCTTCAAGTAGTTAAGATGCATTGATATTTATTTTGAATCTAGCTAACAACCACCTCTAAATCACCAAAGATTTTCAATTTCTTAATGTTATGCATCAACATTAATTATAAACCGAGGATTAGAGCTTCATAATTAGCTCTATAATTAGTTTAGGGAAGTTTTAGTTTATAGGTAGCCATATATTACTTCCCATCTGGATTGATTAGGGCTATGCCAATACCTAAACCTTGTTTTGATCTAGATTCATAAAAATAGAGAGTCTATAACTAATAAGGACCTTCAAATTGTCATTCATGAATCTCTTTCTTGGTAGTGAACATGTACACTTCAACATGTAGAGTTGAAAAGTCAACCTTCTCACTCTCAGTGTTGTACTTAGTGATCAAGTACTTCATCTTTAGTTCCTTGTATACTTAGATTTGATTGTTTATTTCTTTCCAAGTAATCCACATGTGTGATAAATTTGGGTCTATGTACCCATTCAATGTCTTATATCAATAATGACTTAGTAGCAAACCATAAACTTATGGAATCTCAATGACTATAATATCTATGTATTATTGTACATGTGGCTCTGATGCAATCTATATGTGCACATTTATTAGTCCTCCAATGCATGGGGTAGAAGACTTATCCAAATATAGGACTTTTTCACTTATTTGAGGTCAACCCTAGTTTCTTACACATAGTTTTAGTCATCACATTGATTGAGGCACCTAAGCTAACTAGGAAACTATGCATGTTGTTCCCAAACATTTTGATAATTAATAAAAAAAGGTGGTACTTCTATCATGTCTTTATATACCATCACATTTTCATGTGCATCTTTTGACTTTTTATATGTAGAGGATCTTCCAGATAGGGCCTTAAGC